>JBAFXK010000035.1:0-263344 GCA_037113605.1 Calophaca sinica | reverse complement strand
TCCACCTAGGGGCAGCAGCTGAGGGTGGAACTGAGAATAGTGAGTGTTTTATAGTCACCTTGGAGATTTGGGTCTTGGCATGATCCGGTTAACTCCACCACCACAGCCAAAACTGTTGGACTTAAAGTGCTTTTTATGGCAAGAGATGACTGCATGGACACTGACAGAGTTTCTTTGCTGACGCAGTAAACTGGCTCATTTTTTCCACCGCCATAACTGCCGGACGCAGTCTATGGTGCGGTGGCTAAAGAGACCCCTATGGCAAAGATGCAAAATAGTTGTCTCACAATCTACCAGTTGCACTACATGTGAGAGGCAGAAAGGAAGTAGGTCAGGAACACTGATTCAGACATTGGGTCAATTTGTTATTCCTAATTAGTGTGGCCCGTATTATTGTTAAGTGATTCCAAGCCCAATACAATGGCATTAGCTTAATTTTATGCGTTGTTTGAACATTCTACACCAGCCGATATGGCATTGAAATGCATTGAAATTCGCGAAATTGCCATGTTAGTGGGTGGATATCATACGCATGAGTGTTCCAAATCAAGTTTGGAGTTGAAATTGGAAGAATCATCTGAAATTTTGTCTTTAGTGTTACTATTTATTGCCAGAATTGCAATAGGGGTATTGTTAGATAACCCCATTAATTACTTACAATTAGATAGTCAGTAGACTCAAGTAGTTAGAGAGAGTAGGATATCACAACGTATATGTCATAATAGAAGAGAGGAGAGGAAGCAGTGATATCAAGTCATTTTGTGAGAATTGGGGCCTTTTTGACATTGGGAGGTGCAGACCCTCAAAGTTCTGTAATTCATAATATAAAACAGGGGAATTTTTCCCTATTGCTTTGGAATAAATTCCAGTTCCAATCAGGTGACTACCTTATGTCATTGGTTTGGTTTAATAGGTGCTGGTTGTCAAAAGTTCTATAAAAAATTCTAAATATTTTTGCATTTTTTCATATAATTTCTTGACATGGATTCTGTGATTACCAACATCATAGAGGTGTTGACCTTTTCTTTACCTGTATTTTTTTTATGAGAAAGTAACTACAATGATTATTTATGTTACAGTCCCTCTTCCATTGTAACGGGCATATCTAATCTACTGAATTTCTTGTTTTTTCAACCTTGTTAGATTTTTCAACAGGATGGGAATACCTTTATGGGAGAAGAGCTTTCCTGCACTTCGATTGGATCAGTACTCGGGCAGGCATTGTTGATTCCAAGAAGTTTATCTACTGCCACAGCAATGTGCTTAATTGGAATGGGATTCAGCTGTCGGGTTGAAGCATTTCAAAATGCCAAAAACGCTACTACAAAAAAAGAAAAAAAAAAACTCAACAGCCTTCCCAGTGATATTTCTATGCCTGATCCTGATGCTTATATTGAACAAATAGAGTTTGGAATCCTCAGATCGATCCTGAACTGATGAAGGAATTAGATATGGCATTCTTTGCTCTCCGACAGGAACAAATATGGGAATGCCATAAAAAACAAAAGAACAAAAACTTCAAGTAATGGTGGAAAACTTTGGGAATGTGCTGGTACTCCTCTTAGCAGAGCTTTAGAAAATAAAGCACAAGAATGGAACCAGGGGAATTTATCATGATGATTCTCTAAATGTGGATAATGTTGACAATCCCTGGGACAGTGGTATCTCTCGAAATGGAGGATTAACCAAGAATGCTTTGGAAGGTGGTCATGTTAAGTCTTGGGGTTGGAATGAAAGAGTGACCATAACAATTGGAATTCTGGATGCTCTGAGAAGGATAAAGGATGGGGCAAAATTAAGGACAATTCTTCTTGGTGCCAGCATAGTCAAACAATTCTGGCTAACATTGGCAACTCTTGGGAATACAAGTCTAGCCAATGAATGTAATTCCACAAACACGGGATGGAGAAACAGTTGCACAAATGTGTCAGGATGGAAACAACAGGAAAAAGCCGATGTTTCAGGTGATTTACAATCTAGAAGGAATTACGGTGGTTGGAATGCCGGGAATCAGAGTTAGTCGGATGAGGGAAAGCTCTAATAGCCATAATTTAGGCTATAATGGATCTCAATTTCCAAGGGATGATCGTCAAACAGGTCATAACTGGAGGAGGGAGAAAAGTAAAAAAGGGATTTTTGGCCCTTATTAGCCATTAGAACACACACCACGCCTTGTTTTTTGGCGGGCAATAGATTTTTTGTTTTTTTGTTTTTTTGTTTATACTGGTCACTTTTGATATGCCAGAGTGAAACTGTTTGTCCGGGATTTTGGAGGAAGCTGGTTTTTGCCGTAAAGAGTATATGGGTATTTGCTGAGGTTTAAGGGAGTTATTCACAGTAAAGGATTCTCATACTTCCAAGTCCTTTTTCCTAAGAGAATGAATAGACTATCAAGAAATTTGGGGTTATTTGATTTATCCTTTTGAAGTCTGAACTTGATTTCACTGATTATTAGTTCTATATAAAGTGATGGTGGTTCTTTGGGTTCCTCTCATGCATTTTGATTAGTGGATAACAACAACACTCTAGGAACAAGATCTAATCAGAACCTTACTCTGAAAAGTTGACCTTGAATTTTGGGTGCTTTATGCAATGCTGAAATCTCATGGGCGGTTTGGAGGCTTTGTGTAGATCTTTGGACAATGATTCAGTAAGACTTCCCTGCAACTCAGCACCTTTATTTTTTGTTTCAATGTAAATGTTCTCTTCATAATTGTGGGAAGGACCCATTAGTTGTATTGTAGCTTGGAAATTAAAATGTATAACATTGACCCAAAGTTGAATTATTACTGAACCAACCTTAGTATGAATGATGGTTCACTATTAGTTTAGCTACCAGGCAGTATGCGTGAAAAACTGTGAACTTCATATCTGCTGGCTGGAATTGCTTTTGTTAATAGGGAAATATTATGAACTTCAAATTAAAAATATTGGCCCATTACTTGTAAAAATTGTTGAGAGACAAAAGTCCTCCTAATCAAACAAATTGTCCAGTGATTTTTCTTCAGATAATACATGCAGTAACATACAAGCACTTGAAATAGTAATACTTGTGTAATGTCATGTATACTATATACTATATTCACAAAATTATAATTTGTATTGTGTACTTTCATTTTTTCTTAATTTATATGTTTTTATTCAAATTGAATAAGCTAAAGTCACGTGAGCATTAAGGTAGTGTTTAGTCTATTTTTAAAAAAAATAAAAGATATTTTAAAGTTAAATCTAAAAGTAAAAACTTTGAAAAAAGAGCTAAAATTGTTGGAATAAAAACAAATTGGTAGAATATATTTTGTAAAAGTTTTGGTAAAAGTTGTATGATATGTATCCATTATTTCTGTTTCTACCATCGGATAACTCTTCATATTCCTTTCTTTTCAATTAAGATCTTGAGGTAGCGAACTCACCCAAAGCAGAAGCTCAACACTGCTCTAAAACAAAATGCACGCAGAAGAGTATGCTTCGATCGAGGCTGGACAAGTATAATGGACGGGAGGATTTTAGAGGGCTAAGTTTATATCTCATATATTTAAAATTTTTTAAAATAAAAAATAACATGATAAATGATCGTATAAAATTTCAATCACACTTTATTCGTTTTTAAAAACATCTTATAGCTTTTTAATTAAGAAAAGAAAAATAAGTCTTTTTCCTCCAAAACCCTCCATCCAAACATATCCCAAAGCAAAATGAAGGTCTAATTTTCATATGAGAAAAACCAAACTTCACTCTCCATCCCTTTATTTTTCCTTTTAAAGCATTTGCTCACTCCACTCTTAAACATGTGTAGCGGTACCAATCTATCTATCTCATTAGAGCTTAGTTGATATATAGCTAACACAACATTTTTATCTCGTTACTTCATACATCAGCTATCACATTACAAAACTAACGAATCCGATCAGTCTATCTCATTAGAGACAAATAGAACAAACTAACAAAGTGTACCATACCGAGTTGACCTGGGTCAGAGGCAGTAAGGACCTCGAAGCATTACCGACACCAGACTCGTGCTAAATGGTCAGCCAAGTATATGACCGAATCGTAATGTAGAGATAAGTATTTACTCTGGTTCTTCATACTTGGATTGGTCGGGTCAATCTTTCCTTAGATTGATTATTCATTCGGGAACCAAATATGAGGTCTAACACTTAGACCTTACTTAGTAACTATATAAGGACACCTACTCACAAAGACATGGTAACTTCACTACAACGTAAGTCCTGACTTTGGTATCGGAGGGATGAAAATACTGGTCTCCACTTTCCCCGCTACATTCTCCCCAGCCCCACTTTCCTCACATCGAGTGGCTTTCGGCAATTATCCCCAATCGAGCGCCATTCACCATGACGGACTGAAGGATCATGGCGGGAGCCACCATCTTCAACCTCGCCGAAAGGTACTTCTTGTGATCCACATGAAATATATTTAGTACTCATAAAAACAACAAACAGATAAATAAAAAAACTAATAGATAAATAAAATGAATAACAAATTTGTATAGTTTCTTCTAATAGTAAAAGAGTAAAATGAGCAAGATACACCTTTTTCCAATCCAAAAAAACCAAAGCAAGATGCACTAATAATAATATAGAGCAACCTAAGCCAACTGAGAATTCTTTGTTGATTTATTAGGTGGTTAACACCAGATACAGCCAAACAAACAGCCCAGACCGAAGATATTTTGAACCACGTACACTTTGAAAGGGCATCTTCCATAACTTGCTCTAACGTTTCCCTTGCAGCAATTTCTGTAGAAGAACCAAAAAATATGACCCATTCTTGCAATGTGATCTACATTTTATTATCACAGATATAATTCTTTTAAAACTACTGAAGACATTATTAAACTTGGTCTGTTATTTGTATGTGGATTTTAGCGATAAAAATGACGCCAATGGTAACGCTACATGTAAACATGGCAAGAAAAAACATTATCTAGAAATGGCGGATCATTACACATAATCATATCAGATGATTGAGAATATACTAAATATAATAGTATAAGATTTCGATATTCACAACAAAATAAAGCGACCTCTCTAACGTTAACTCCTCGGGAAAGGTAGGGGTGGATCTCTCTACCTTGGGCGAGGAACTGCCTGCCTTTCTCGCTTTCTCTCTCTCTCTCATCCAACGCCTTCTCTTTCATCTTTTTTTTTCTCTTTCTCATTTTTCTCTCACGGAAATAGCTTAAAGTCACCAAAGCAGAGTGATTCCTAAAGTCGTGAATCCATTTTCGAAAGATAGACTGACTTTCCTTATACTAAATATAATAGCATACAAGTTACGAGAGGTAAATGAAAAGGAAATATAAGTCGGAAATTGAAAACAATTAAACCTCCACCATTTTACTTTTATTATTTATTTTAAAAATAAATTTGTAACTATACGTTTTAACTCACGAATAAAAACATTTTTCATAAGCATTTCTAATAAAAACTATAAAAAGTGTTTTTATATAAAAAGTAGGATATACATAATTTTAATTTCTTTTTGATGATATATATAAATCAACTATCTGCGAGCTTATTAATGTTGAGTTTGTAAGGCTCGAGCTTGTCTCATTTACGAATAATCGAGCGCCGATCTCAAGCTTGAGTTTACTCTATTTCACTAAATAAACGAGCCTGGGACAACATTTAACGTACTCAAGTTCAATAATATTTCACGAAAGTGTTGGAATCAAAGACTGGGCACTATAAAAATCTGTGCAAGAGTGCACCAAAGAATCGTGGAGGCAAAAGATGATTTAGGACAAATGTTGCTTCCACATCATGAAAAGATGATGCGTTGATTCGACAATTGGAGAGAAAGGAAGCAGTCTTGGGTGTTAGGACTCGAGCATCTTATCCATGCCACTGCTAGAAAGAATTCTTTGAGAATTATGTCCCTAAAAACCTTGTTAAAGTTTATTTTGGTAATAAACAATTTTGTGATATTGTTGGTTAATTTTGTAGTAAAGATTAAGTTGAAACTGTGTCTATTCGGGAATTGGAAAAATGTCATACATATTCTCTCTGACTCAACGAATAACTTAATCTCAAGAGGCATGCAGCTAGTGAGGACTATACAATATCTTCCATGGCTTATAATAAGAAGATTTCAATGGGTGCAATGACAATTACTTATGTATAAGAAAGAATCGTGCTCTTTATAAAAACAAAATAAAGAACATGTCATTTGATTGCAAGCATAAGAAATGAAATTCCCAACCCATTACATCGCAGGACTCGGCTATACGAGTGAGAAAGGGACGTAGATCATGCACACGAAAGGCAACATTACTAGGTCTCGCAAAGAAGTAGAAATTGATATGTGTATACACTATATAATTGGAAACTTAAAAGAGTTAGCTTTCAAACAAGCCGAAGAACCTCAAAGAATATCGCGACACTATAGCATCGGTTGCTAGCTTCCAACCTTGTTTTCCTAGCATGGATAAATTGAAACCACAAAGATGGCAAATCCGCATCTACGTTCTCTCCCTTTGTCATTGTCAAGCAATCCCTCGCTAAGCCAATTAATATCGCTTCCTGATCCCGAAGTTAGAACCCCACAAAAGAATTAATCATCCTTTAATTGTTGTATTATTTTTATTTGTTATATTTGTTATATTATATTATTATATCATTCATTGAATTCAATCAGTTAGATTTTTTTAATTGTTTTTCGGTGACTCCAACTTTTGGAATCCCTCGTTTGGTCTTATCCCTTCTTCCAAAACATCTATTTACTTGTTTACCAAAAAACCATATATTTATTTGGACCGGTTTGATCTCTATCAAATTTTGAAGATGACTTCTTTTTATTTTTTCTATCATTTCTACAGTCACTTGGTTGGTTACATTCGTTCCCAAAGGATCTTCCATACTCTCCCTCTCTCTATTTTTTCTTCCTCATTCCATCTGTCTCTCCTTCCTCCTTGTTCCACTATCTCTTTTGCCTCACATCTCTACCTATATTACACAACGAGTAAATTTTTCAATTTATTCATTGAACTAACCTTCTCTCTCCTATTTTTTTTAAAGCAAAATTGGCATGCAAAGCCATTACTATGTACACAAATTTAAGTAGTCTGTTTGGTTCTCTCGTTTGGAACCCCTAACGTCAATTTTCAACTGCAAACGGAATTTTGCATTTGTTTCGTTTTTTCTGTTTGATTCCATTGAGAAAGTCAGTTTTGCGTTAAACATCCGTTGACACAAAAGCAACCTAAATGTTTACTTTTCCTTTCTCAGTTTTCAATTTGAGGGTCCAAAAATCCTTTCATTTCCTATTTTTGCCCATTGGGGAGAATTTTCTTTTAGAAAACCAGCAGTCATAATTGTCCTGAGGTGGGCAGCGATGCTTCTTCGACTCACTTCTTTCTCTTCTGTAATTGCAACGATCTTTTCATGGGAAAGGTTGGGCCAGAGCTATACTACAATGGATGAGAGATTGCACTACTGTTGGTGTAGATAGATGGCTTCTTGACACACTCTCTTGCACCTTTTTTTGGTGTAAATCTCTTGCACCTGGTCTAACATACGGAGAAAGTCGCGCTACATTTCAAGGGTGGGTTAATATTTTATTAAAGTAATTTTTAGATAATTATTATAAAAGTTAAAAATTTATTAACATCCCGTCAGAAAAAATTTATTAACATAGCATACATAATTAGACACTAATATAACAAAATTCAGATCAAGAAGAAGATCCATATAAAGTAAAATGAGAATAATGTGAAAGCGGTATTCCAGTATCTTTTAAGTTAATTTTGAGAATTTTTAATTATTATTATGAGCTTTTATAAGAATTTTTACAAAAATAAAAATTGATATAACGAAAATATATTTACATTTTTTCATATTATTTTTTTAACAAAGCAACATAAAAATAAAAATATTATTAATACTACATTATAAAACTCATACCTTCTTTTTGTAATTACATTTAAAAATACGTTTGATTAATATTGTCCAAACAAATTTCATTTTGTAAGAGCGTCGTTTGTGGAAAAAATATTCAAATTGTAAATCACGCGTTCTGAGAAACTCGCTTACTTTTAAAGCGTCTGTTTGTAAACTGAATAGCGTTGAATCAAATATCGGATTAGCGCAAAGCTTTAATCCAAATGGGCCCTAAGTTTGCACCTTATGAGAGGCCACTAATCATTTTGCACAGAGGCCACTAATGTCATTTCAAGTAAGACGGCAATAAAAATATTATTAAAAAAGATGAAAAAATGAATAAAAGTAAGATGGGATATAAACCAAACCTATGCCAAAAAGATGAAAAAGAACAAAGAAAGCATGGAGGCCATACACTAAACCCATGCTAAAACATTATTTGAATCTACAATGAGGAAGACCAAAGTCTATTCCTATGGAAATCCCTCATTAATAAAACTGGGAATAGTAGGCCACCAAGAAACCCTTTCAGAAGAGGGGCACCAAAAGGCTGCAAGCTTTATCTAAGCATAATGATTCTCTTCCCGGCATAAATATGGAAGTAAAAACAAAATTCATCTTACTTTTGGCTAAAAATTCGTGAGCAGTTAAGCTTTCATCTTTATTTCTCGGTTTCAAGGAACAATGTTACTCGAATGAAAAACAAAGAATAGTAAAGCTAATCGAGAGTCACACTCTGCCCACAACTTATATGCCAACCCTTTCTTATTCTCTCCTACTTGATCCTCAAAGTATATGAAAATAATAAGTAGTCACTCAAAAGTTTGTAAAATTCGTTAAATTAGTTCCTAAAAGTTTTATAAGTAGGTTTGTGGCCACGAACTAAACCTCGAATTTCTCGATTTTGGCCAGGGAAAACTCCGCTGATTTGTTAGGGAGGAGGGTTGGGGATGTCGATAGACACCCCACCCACAGGCTGAAGCTCACTCCGACTAAATATAAATTGTTATTTTTTTGTTTTTATGCGTGTATCACAACTATTCATTTTATTTTTATTATTAATATATAATAGTTATGATTTTATTCCATTAATTATCATCAAATAAAATTTTTCAAATTTTACTATATATAGGAGAAGAAATGGATGACCAGCGGGGAGAAAAAAGAGAGTTGTTACTTACTTAAATTGAAGGTTTACTTTCATTAAGAATAACTCAAATGCTATTACTATATATTACTTATATCTCCTCATCAGTCAATAAGGAAAAAAGAAAACAAAAAAATGAAAAGCTTTTGCATCAGTTCATCATGACATTCAACAAGATGATAAAGGTTCAGTCTCAATCAAAGAAGAGCAAAGATGAAGAGGTTGTGGGCAATGAGATCACCACGCATACGAAGTTGGATCCTCTTCTCCCTCGGTGAAGTCGGGGTCCCCTCCCCCCCATCATGCAGCACGCACCTACCAGAAAGTGAAAATAGACATTTTTGACATTCCAAAATGCAAAAAAATTAAGTAGTCACCGGGAAGAAGATCAAGAAGCTAAACCACAAAAAGAAAAAAAGTGAAAGGTTAAAAGCAGACTCTTGACATTGAGGAGCTCAAGGTGATAAAAAGACTTCCAACGTGCTATTTCCAATAAGAATCCCATTCCACATTGGGACTAATCTTGGATATTCTTGTATTTATGTGAGTGAACCCCTAGAATTAATTAATTCCTGATTACGTTTCCTATCATTAGTCGCCAAACCATGTTAGATTGTTTAAAATAGTATTTTGTTTTAGGAGTCAAAAGCAGTCATTTAATCCATTTATTTGCCTTAATTCCTCGCAGCAATAAGACTGCTAGGAAACCTTGATGCTTTCTATGGTTTTGAGTTTGATCATCTAGGTGTTTATGGTTTACATCCACTTTATTGGGATAAAGTGATATAAAAGATAAGAGAAAAGTTAGAAACTTTGATACTGGATTAGTTGATATCACATTGAGTTAGCTTTATGTGTAACCAAATGTATAGCATGAGCACACTGCTCTATATATACCCTGTACCCGACTCTCATAATTAATGAAATCATTCAGTTTATTCAATTACTTCAATAAAATTAAGCTGAATAGAAGACTTCTCCTCCAATTGCATTACTAAGTAGAATTCTCCTTTTTTATTTATATTTGATTAATATTATTAAAATCTGTATTTTATAGACAAGACTGACATTTAAATTATAGAAGGTAATGCAAATCACGTGCAGAAAGAGCCAATAAGAAGCAAGCAGTGGGGGTTGAATGATGCCTTCCAAATTCTGTTCATCAATAACCCTACAGGCTTTTTATTTGTACTCTATTATCAATATTTTTTTGGACAAAAATATTATCAATATTATAATGTATCTTTATGTGCGTTTCTATGTTTTTAAATAAATAAATAACAATAAAAGAATCTCTTTTTTTACAATCGCACACTAAAAAAGTCATGCAAAGTGGCTTTTAGAAAAAAGTAAGGTTAAAGTTTGGTGGTTATTTATAAAAATGAAACTAAAAATATCATTACTTGAACGAATCCAAAATTGAGCACTTTTTGTTGTGCATTTCACAAAATAATGAAAGGCACTTGCACAGAGATAGGAATGGAAGAGGCATCTAATTGGAATGGATCAGCATGGTATTTCTTTTTTAAGAGTGGAATTCTGTCACGGTTTTTGAGCATTACCGTCTCATATACTTTTACTATCTGCAGAATTTTCTCACATACAATGATCCAACTTTCAGATGGACACTCTCCCAAAACACATACTGAGTTGCATTAGAACAAGTTCCTAGTGATTTTGGATTGCACAATAAGGACGTGGGTCTCTACAGTTCCTAGTACCACATCAACCTCTCCTTGCCTCCATCAAAAAGATAGTTTACAAGAATAAGTAGCATCCTTTTACAGAAAGAAAATAGAATGCCATATGTTATTATAGTCAAAAGTATTGCTTACCCAATTTTGAAGGGGATTGAACAAGGTCATAGAGAGGTTTGAAAATATCATAGACAACAATATGGAAGTTGCTTTTGGCGATGGTTTTGCGGTCGCGTTGATTTTCTTGTTAAATCCTCAGGCAGATCTGTTTGTTGATTGTTGAGACACGGCCTTGCTCAGCGGAATCCAAAATAAAGTTCTTACAGCAGGTGAGGCAACCCAATGGTGGGAGTAAGTCACCCCAAATTTTTATAAGATCCATGTCTGTGTTGTTCATCATAAACTTACACATTCAAAATAGCAGCCTTTGCATCATAAATTCATATATGCAGTTGAAGCAAAATTTGCTCCAATAAGAAGAGTTCTTCCCTGATGCTTGAGGACTGAGATATACTCTGGAGTGCATATCCCTTAAAACCAAGTGTTTCAGCTTCGTAAAAGGAAAGATTTCAATCTGAAGGAAAATTGTATATCTTTTCAATTTGCTGAATAAAATTGTATACTGGAGAACACGCGTCCATTGCTACCGGGCAAAAGGTCCTCCCCCACCCATGACATCTTTGAACTACCAAATGGCAGAGGCCAATCAAAAAGAATTACTACACGGGCCTAAACCACAAGCGGCTTTACCCGGTTGCACTCTTTCTCAACTAGCCCTTCTTGTCGCCGGGGTTTCCCTAACGAGGGTTGCCCACCAAGCCGAGATTTTTAGTAGCTTCAGGGGAAAATAAAAAATATGTATACTTGGATCACTTGTGCAGCATTACTATCCAAGCTTAAGAGAGTTGCAAGCTTAAATGTTATTTCCTCACCAGTAATATCAGTAGCTAGTTTGCCATTGCAAAAACCTTTCCAGTGGGTCGAAGGTTGCCGACAAAGTCCCGCGCTCCATAGAGGAGGGTAGTTAGCCTAAAAATTTGCAAAATTTCCGCGCTTTAAACTCTGATATCTTTTTATGAAAAACCACACTTATATCTCATTCATATATCTCGATTACATTTTATTAAATTATTCTTGAGATGTGCATTCAAATCATTCAAAGCGATTCTATAATACATGCCTTAACAAGATTGTTTTTGATGATTGTGACAAAAAGTTCAGACAAATAATAATCAAGTTGTGCAAAAGCGGAAAGCGAATACTACAAGACGCACCAAGAATCTGAAAGCATTTTTTGAGTATTTGGGCATTAGGTGTTTATTTAATTTTCTTAGGGACTATTTGTGAGCTGTAGTTAGTGTTCTTCTCAATTAAAATTAAAATTAAATCATACACTCACAATTTTTTATCCACAATTCATTTAATAACATTTTTTCCTAAATTATTTTAGTCATTAACTATTTTGAAAAATGTTTTGAAAAAGTGTTCAAAATAGCTGGTCTTTTGTTCTAAGAAAAATTCTCTTGATTTTAAGCCACTCATTAGATATTATGACAAACAGAATGCCCATAAACGGTTATGGGCCATTTTATAATCATTGTATGGCTCTGTTTTACTTCTCCGTGTTTTTCAAATCATGTACAATCGATTATACATGTTGGCATAATCGATTATTTAAAGTTATACATTCTCTCTGTGTTTCTAACATTTCTAAATAATCGATTATAACCTTCTAATCTGTTCCATCTCTATTCCTTTTTAGAATCTTTTTCGATTTCTTCTCCATTTAGGAAGCCTTTCCATCATAGTGGCAATATATGTGACCTAGCTTTCATAGTTCCCTCTTTCCTTTCTCTTTTTGTTTTTATTTTAATTTGTAATTTTAGCCGACCATTCCAATTTTGAAGAATCTCTTGATTATAGTCTTCACTAATTGTTTTGAGCTTGTCACCACTTGCATAATAAGAGAAATTAAGGTGTAGAATAAAACAAATAACTATTTTGTCAAAGCTAGCATTAATAATTAGTAATATCTAACTAAAACTTGAAAACTAGTTAGTGAAAATATGCGCATGATTAAACCTGTTTAATAACAAAATTAAGAATTTAAGGCCAATAACATAAATAACTAAGGGGAAGTATCACATGCAAACCCTGCAAATTACAAACCATCTCTAAATCCTTAGATTAAGGTAATACAAGGTTTCCAACCTAAGGTAACTCAATCCAAGAGTTTAGGGGTGGTTTGTAGTTTGCAAATGAGCTTTACTCCTCTATATATTATAATATGCAGTAAATAAAAGTATTACAAATTTATTTCTTGCTTGACAGCCCTTTAGACCTGTCCTAGTACCTAATGTAATGAAATAACTAAGGTTTGAACTAAACAGAAACTTTGATTGACATGCTTTTGTTGGGCAAACTTAATTGTTTGAACCCTTGCATTGCTCTCCTGATTCTTATCTTGTCAAAAAATAATACAATGTCGAACTTGGTTTTATCCAAGCTTGGTACCTTGTAGCTATAGTTTAATCTGGTTTGTTTCCTTTGAGAACCACGGCCTCTATCGGTTGACTATGATTTTAATTTTTGGCTTGTCTTCTTGCATTAGATGTATAGATTTACACTCTTAATAGAAAAGAACTATTTATCTTATAATTGTAATTGCAGGTCTAAAGTGAAAGATTGAAGAATATTAGAGGAGTTTGAAGCACTTGGTTGGTTTAGTACTGCCTTATCATGGTAATGCATCTTCTCTCGTTATACTCACACACACCTTGGTTCATAATATAAATTGTCATTCAGAACTCTTATCGTAAGTGCCTTACTAAGTAGCCATATCTTATAGTTATAATACATACCAAGTTTCTTTATTATTTTCAAATTAAATTTTATTTTCTTATAGCTATCGATTCACTAAGCAATAAGTCCACTTTGATTTTTGTTGTTGTTCCTTTTCTTATACAATAAATTCAACACTTAAAAACAATCATTGTTCGATGTTACCATATTATCATGGTAATTTATTTGTTGCTTTTAAAATAATACCTCATTTATTAAAATAATAATTCACTTGTAGGGATCCCTAGTGAGTGATTCTCATCTTATACCAAGTTTCTTTATACTTTTTAGTTTATTATTTTCTAATTAAATTTTATTTTCTTATAGCTATCAATTCACTAAGCAATAAATCCACTTTGATTTATTAATCTAATAATTTACTGCAGTGATCTTTTGACTAATTCTTATCTTGATAAGTTAAATGACAAGGTAAAGCCAATCATATTGGTTATAAGGATTCAATATGGAGGTTCAAAGAGAGAGACACATGTGACTGGGTTCTTAGTTGATTGTGATGGTTTATTGATGACGTAGCCCCTAGGATCCTGCTACTAAATCCAATTGAAATGAAAGATGAGGCTCGACAAAAGGGTTCAATATGGATGTTAAGATAGTGTACACACTCTCAGAGTAAGACATTGCTCTGCTGAAGACTAAACCAAATATGTGGAAAACTTTCGATAATGGATCAACTGTAGGACAAACTTTGGTAAATGCCTGGACATTCGGATGAATTAGTAGGTTCTCTATTTGTAGGGCGTGCTACCCATGTGTGTGTGTAGATGACGTGGATGCTCCTGATGATAAGGTAAATGACAAGGTAAAGCCAATCATATGGGTTATAAGGATTCATATGGAGGTTCAAAGAGAGAGAGACATATGTGACATGTTCTTAGTTGATTGTAATGGTTTATTGATGACGTAGCCCCTAGGATCCCATTTACCAATACAACTGAAATTAAAGTGCGAGGCTCGACAAAAAAGGGTTCAATATGGATGCTAAGATAGTGTACACACTCTCAAAGTGGGGCATTGCTCACAAGCCCGAACCTAATAGCATATGTGGAAAACTTTACGATAATGGATCAATTTCTGTAGGACAAACTTTGGTAAATGTCGACATTTAGATGAATTAGTAGGTTCTTTATTTGTAGGACGTGCTACCTACGTGTGTGTAGATATGGATGCTCACGATGCTTGTCGATGATACAGACCGAGGTATCTAACGATGGGCGACGATTTAATAAAGACCTTTTTAAGGGATCTGTAGTAAATATGTTCGACTTTGCAAGAAAGCTTAACCCTTTAGTTCCTATACTTCCAATGTCTTGGTTTCTCCGATTTCATGGAAGAGCCTTGTTTGGGAACCCTGCTTTTGACTCTAACTATGAAATAGTTGGAATGATGTATGCACAAATGGGTACATGACAGATTGCATTTCATGTGTCATATTTAAGAATGTGCTTCAAAAGAAACAAAGATAAATATACTGGGAAAACAACTTGAAACCAGAGGTGCTTTATCAAGGTTGGTCTTTTCTTATCTTTCCTATCCTTAATTAGCATTTTGCAATATATGACTTAAGTTCTAATAAAGTTTTTTTCAAAATCTGTACAGGACTCTTCACAAGACAAGACAAAAGAAAGTCGAAAGTAGCCAAGTAGATGGGGTCTTATCGGGCAGGGAGTTTGAGAGTGTTTCATTTCTCTCGATATCCAATCTTCTTTCTTCTTCTGCATTCTTCTTCTCTCGAGAGAAATACAAACACACTCTCAAACTCCCTGCCCGATAAGACCCCATCTACTTGGCTACTTTCGACTTTCTTTTGTCTTGTCTTGTGAAGAGTTCTATACAGTTTTTAAAACAAAACAAAACAAAACAAACAAAAAAAAAACTTATTAGAACTTCAATCATATATTGCAAAAATGCTAATTAAGGAGGGGAAAAATAAGAAAAGACCAACTTTGATAAGAGCACCACCGGTTTCAAGGTGTTTCCAGAATGATATTGCAAAAATGCTAATTAAGGAGGGGAAAAATAAGAAAAGACCAACTTTGATAAGAGCACCACCGGTTTCAAGGTGTTTCCAGAATGATATTTATCTTTGTATCTTTTTAAAGCACATTCTTAAATATGACAAATGAACTAATCTGCATGTACCCATTTCAGTGCATACATCATTCCAACTATTTCAACGCAGAGTCAAAAACCGGTTCCCAAACTAGGCTCTTCCATCTAATCGAAAATCAAGAAATTGAATTATAGGAACTAAAGCGTTAAGCTTTCTTGCAAAGTCGAACATATTTGCTACAGAGTCTTTATTAAATATGTCGCCCATCGCTCGACACTTCCTGTATCATTCCAACTTTTACAAACATATGTGGCACACGCTGTCCTGACAAGCATCGTGAGCATCCACGCCATCTACACACATGTAGGTAGCACGCCCTACAAATAGAGAACCTACTAATTTATCTAAATGTCCGACATTTACCAAAGTTTTCCACATATGCTACTCTTGCTCAATCTTCAGCAGAGCAATACCTCACTGAGAGTGTGTACACTATCTTAGCATCCATATTGAACCCTTTTTGTCGAGCCTACGCACTTTAATTTCAATTGTATTGGTAAACGGATCCTAGGGGCACACGCCATCAATAAACCATCACAATCCACTAAGAACCGTCACATATGTCTCTCTCTTTGAACCTCCATATCGAATCCTTATAACCCATATGATTGGCTTAGCCTTGTCATTTAACTTATCAAGATAAGAATTAGTCAAAAGATCCTGCAATAAATTATTAGATTAATAAATCAAAGTGGATTTATTGCTTAGGGAATTGATAGCTATAAGAAAATAAAATTTAATTAGAAAAATAATAAACTAATGAATTGATAGCTATAAGAAAATAAAATTTAATTAGAAAATAATAAACTAAAAAGAATAAAGAATCACTCACGGGAACCTATAGTGAATTATTATTTTAATAAATGAGGGATTATTTTTAAAAGCAACAAATAAATTACCATGATAATATGATAACATCAAACGATGATTGTTTTGAAGTGTTGAAGTTATTATATAAGAAAAGGAACAAGAAAAAATCAAAGTGGGACTTATTGTTAGTGAATTGATAGCTGTAAGAAAATAAAATTTAATTTGGAAAATAATAAAACTAAAAAGTATAAAGAAACATGGTATGTACTAAAACTATAAGATAAGGCTACTTGGCAAGGCACTTAAAATAAGAGTTCTAAATGACAAATTATATTATAAGAAGCATTACCATGATAAGACGCTAAAGTACTAAACCAACAAGTGCTTCAAACTCCTTCTAATATTATTCAATCGCTCACTTCAACCTGCAATTACAATTACAATTATAAGATAAATAGTTCTTTTTCTATTAAAAGAGTGCAAAGCTATACATCTAATGCAAGAAGACAAGCCAAAAATTAAAAATCATAGTCAATCGATAGAGGCCGTGGGTTCTCAAATCTCTCGATAGAATAGGAAACAAACCAGATTAAACTATAGCTACAAGGTACCAAGCTTGGATAAAACCAAGTTAGACATTATATTATTTTTGACAAGATAAGAATCAAGAGAGCAATGCAAGGGTTCAAACAATCAAGTTTGCCCAACAAAAGCATGTCAATCAAAGTTTCTGTTTAGTTCAAAGTGAACCTAAGTTATTTCATTACATTAGCTATTAGGATAAGTCTAAAGGGCTGTCAAGCAAGAAATAAATTTGTAATACTTTTATTTACTGCATATTTGTGGGCATGATATAATATATAGAGAGGAGGAAAGCTCATTTGCAAACTACAAACCACCTCTAAACTCTTGGATCGAAGTTACCATGGGTTGGAAACCTTGTATTACCTTAATCTAAGGATTTAAAAAGGAATTCTATTTGTATAGTTTTTATATTTTTAACTTAAACTCTATAAAATTTGTATATTTTTATTTAAAAGTTAATATATAATTATTGAAAAAGAAAATGTAATTATAAAAATGTATGAAAAACTGAAATCATATATATCTTCTAATTCACAAACTAAAAGGAAGAGGATATATGGAGGAAAAAAAACTCCATAAATGGTTGAATAATTTCTAATTGTCATACCAAATATGAGATCTAAAATTTTCATTAAAAATCACAATCTCACCACCTCACTACTACCTTAACATTTAAAACACACCCAACTACTAATTTATAGAAGAATCAAAGAAGAGGGTTAGGAGACAAAAACACATCCCTGCTTCATCAGAAGTAATGTAACAGCTAATTAATTAAGCATAGCTTAATTTGTTGATTCTTCAGAATACTAGTCCAAGCTAATAAGAACTTGTTTTCGTTGATCGTGATTATAGTTATAAAATAATAATAGCTATGGGCCAATGGCTCGAAGAAAAGAAGTTGGTCATAAGGGAAAACAAACATCACAGATATCACTCCATATCTCTATATCTAGGCTTCTACGTCTACTGGTCTTATTTTCTTTTTGCTTTCTTTATTTCCACTTTTAGATAGTGACTTTGCAACCTTACAAAGTAAAATCTTAGCCATATATATACAAAAGTTATTTTGGCTTCTAGAACAGGACTGATTACTGAGTACTACAGAAGGACCAAAATACAAATGCCCACGAGAATCCAAAGGAGGTCACCAACATCATAATAAAATAAAATCAAATAAAATAAAATAAAATAAAATAAACGAAAGGAAAGGAAAAAGAAATGAGAATATATAATACTAACAGCTCTCTCTCCTATTAGCTCAAAGCTTACCCATCTCTAGGATATGCAAGAAATTAATGTAATTGTTGAAACTGATATTGTCTCCTATATTATGCTGAAAATATAATCTACAAAAGAATAAGTTGGTCAATTTGAAGACTTAAGTATTTTCAAAAAATTTGAATTATCAGTAAAACATACTTGAAACTGGTAAAAGTTTTTTTCAAAGTGATTTTACAGTGAATTTTAAACTTTTCGTTTGATTAAAAGTGATACAATACAGACACCAACCTGCTATTAAAAAAGGATAATCAAATCTAAAAAGAAAGTCTAACTAAAAGCAACAATGAAATAAACAAGAGAAATGACGCATGCATAAATGAAACGAAAACCTCTCACAAAGCACTGAATGAGTGGGTTGAGGTTTATGGCTGTGTAAAGAATGGATGATTCATAAAAAGAAACTGGCAGCTAGCAATCAGAAAATGGCACATTTTTGAATTGCTTTAAGAATATTCTTATACAGCAATGGGTTCGGTAAATTTTTTAATTCCCGGGCGAGCGAAGATTAGTCTTTCGTTGAAAGCGTTGGGACACTCCGTGGGTAGCCAGCAATGGTCCTAAATCAAAAAAAAAAAATAAGAAAGTAGTAGGTATACCTATGGACATAATGTGTATTGATCATAATTTCAGCATCATTCCATATCTATGTATATAGGCTTCTACATCTACTTGTCTCATATTCATTTTGCTTTCTTTTTTTCCATGTTACATAAAAGCAAAGAAATGCTTGTTTATTTAATTGAACTTCAATGGCTAGTGGCAATAAAGCCTCTTTAAAATGAAATGACACATGACAAAAGAAAAAACTTGACAATGCTCAACAAGACCAAAAGTGAAAAAATAGTCATAAGTTCAAGGAAACTAAACTTGTACTCTTTGGTGGCATTTTTCGTAAAATCATTATTGCTGTTAAGGTTATACTTTCTTATGGTATAAGCACAGTAAATGCTTTGGACTTTAATGATATCAAAGAGATTATGATATAACCTACAATTACTACATAAGTGAGAGAAGCGATGCACCAAACTCAAAATCAAAATCTTTAGCATACCGAAAATAAGTACATGCCATTGTAGAATATAAGAAGCATATAAGAAGCATCATTAGCATATAGAAAATAAGGAAGTAATCTATGTAGTCGATAGCGGCGCGATACCGTGCGATCGCGGAATAGCGGAGCGGTACCAAGGCATTCTGCGACGCGAAATGCTGGTGCGGAGCGGTTTTCTGGTGCGGCGAACGCGGCCGCAAATCGCGCCGGAATCGCGCTGGAAGAGTCCTGTTGCGGCCGCTACAGGGGCTTCCTTCCTCCGCGGACCCACTCCACCAAGGCCAACTCTTCGTTTTCTAGCTAGCTTTTGCGTTTCTGGCAAGAAATAAGAAAGATGGACGGAGCAGATGATGAGAGAAGAATAAAAACAGTTAAGTGGAATTAGGAGAGAAGAAGACGCACGCGCAGCGGTGAGAGAACCAGGCAGAAGGTTCGGCGGTAATCGAATTTTAGCATTAGAACGGGCACAGAGATGACAGAACCCTGGAACTAGGGTTAAGCTTGTAGTGGGCTTGGCCCAATACCACTTTTTTAACGGACCCAATACCATTTAAATGTTTTCTTTTTATTTTATGTGCCTACTAAACGAAGATTTAATGCCTCCCTCACTGACACACAACTGGGGTGTGCATGGTTAGATATTTCTGAAAACCAAACCACATCCAAATTGTATCCATTTAAATGGTTTGGATATTAAATTGAACCACATTTTTTTTTTCCTGGAATTGGTTTCAAATTGGTTGACGGTCGGTTAAAATTTATAATCAAATTTAAAACCGATTCAGAGCAGAAGAAAGACAGGGAAACCGGTGGCTTTAAGTCACGGTGGTTTTAAGTCACTAATTCACAGTTAAAATTGGCAGACAGAGACGATAGTGATTAGCGTGTAGTTAGTGGATCTATATATAGAGAGGAGCAAAATGAGTGGAGTGTTTTATCGTTAGAGATGAGAGTATTAAATAATAGCCCTCCGATAAAAACAAACGGCCAAGATATTGTTTCGACTTTAATACTGCACGTGTTGTCCTCAATTTAATTTTACGCGCACGTTCATGTGCGTCTTATTCACGCTTCGCTCTCGCACACAATTTACACAACTATCGCCTCTCTCTCACTCTGACTACTGCCTTTATCCTTGTTGCCATTCTTCTTTTTTCTGCAATACTTTCCTGCAACACCAAAATGTAAAAAATAAATAATCAAATGATTGAATTCTCCACATGAGAAAGTTGCGATACCACTAGTCCACAACTGCCAATGGTTGTTCTCATTTTTTGATTTGGAGAGAACATTGGTTCTTTCGAAAAATCTACTATTTTTTTTAGAAATCAAAATTTTATTTTGTTGCTTACTTATATTGAACTTCATCATGACTGGCGACCAATTTATACAGAAGAAGAGGTCAAAGCAATTACAGATGGAGAAACTGTTCGAAAAGCCAAACCCAAAGAAGGGGTACACAAAAGAAAAGAAGAAAATCAACGTGTTAGCAAAAGGCCTGAGGTATCCAAGTAAAGTAGAAAAGGAGATGAAAACTGAAGTTAGTAAATTCATAGGAAACGTGTAAGAAATCTCCACTGAGAAACAAGGATCGAGTATATGGAGCAGAATTCAGTTTCCGTAAAGAGAGCAGAATGGGACGAAGGAGACGCGTAGAAGGAAGAAAAAGAGTCACGTTGTAACGGCCGGGATTCTGCCACTGGCCTTGCACCAAGTTTCCACTTCACTATTATTCATTATTCATAGAACTTCTCCAACCCCCAGTACCAACCAATCGGGGATAGAACGAAGGCCACAACGGTGTTTGATAACCGAACTTATATAAATTGTTGTGTGCTCTTTCTGCCCTGTATCTTCTCTATATTTCAGTAATTTATATTTCAGCTCTTTATTTTATTGATCTTTATTTTCAATCATTTACATTTCAGTAATTTAATTCATGTCATTTATTTTATTGCAAGTTTATTTCTGTAATTTATATTTCAAGTTATTTATCTTTTTTCAGTTAAATTCTTACAAGTTATATTCTAACACTTTATTTGCAAAAGATTTTCAAAATCACCATTCACACACAATTCACCCCTCTCTCATAGAAATACTGAGAACACTCCTCCTATCACCAGCTATTAGAACACAATAGAAATTGGGATTCAAATTCGGATTGGACCTGGGTTTGACATCTCTCCGTTCCGGCCAAGGTTCAGTATTTAATTTGGCAATGCATGCAAGGAGCTCTCCTAACTAATGTGTTATGCCATCAACGTGGGATGGCTGCCAATAATATTTTCCCGTGGTGTTCCTCGGAGACCGAAGACACCTTGCATTGCCTCCAGGATTGTGCCCACTCACGTGAGCTCTGGTTGAGGTTGGGGCTATTTGTACAACCGACCTAGTTGAGTGGATCAAGAATATGGCTCAAGAGACGATGGCAACGACATTCTTAGCAGTTGTCTGGTGGCTATATGTATAGTACAAAAGAACATAAAACATGTATCCAAATACATTTGCTCTCTTGTTAGTTTTGGCAAAAGAGAAAACACCAAATTATTCTCATTACATAATCCAAATACATGTTATATAAAGAAAATTTTACTCAATAAATTAACAGGGGATATAAACCACATGCTTATGGAAGCTAGGTTTCCTTAAATCACGGCACACAATGCTTCAATCCCCTGCAGAAGAAAATAAGGATAGAGCACCCAAGTCTCAATAGTTGAAGTGGAAATCCTTAAGCCTTTTGGAACTCAAAATGTACACAAAAATCTATTTCTAAAATCAGCTAAAATATTTGGCCAACATAGCCAATCACTTCGTATTGTAATGAGCAAAACATAGCAATGTACATGATTAATAAGTACATGGTAATCTACTAGCATCAGCTCTTTGAATTCAATTTCTGCAAGAGGATCTTGTTAAGCAGACCTGGATTTGCCTTGCCTTTAGATACCTTCATTACCTGCATTTGTGGACAAACGTAAATGATACCATGATAACAATAGGTGAAAAATATATACCAATTGCTTCAAGCTCTACAAGTTCGTTCATACCTGGCCAGCAAAATAACCCTGTAGCTTAGTTTTGCCTCCGCGATATTGCTCTAACTGTTTCGGATTCTCTGCAATAACGTTGTCCACCATTTTTTCGATTTCAACAGGATCTACTATCTGTCATTTCCAAAGTCACAAGCACATTCTATCATTTTCTTCTCTTTTTTTTTTTTTCCTCCCATTTTTCCCTTTCTCAGAATGAATGAACATATAAAGCCCCAAAGGTGCATAAACCACCTCAAGGAATTTTCTTCTTTTAAAAAAAACAAACAACAATTCAAATATCATAAAATGCAAATATTAGAGTAAAGTTGTTAAATTTACAAGTAAACTAAAAAACTTGCAACTTTATGCTTCCTTGTTTTCAGAACATAATAACTAATATCTCAAATATCACAAAATCAAAATGATAAAGTATTAAATTTGCAAGTTGACTCGTAAACTAGCAACTTTATGAATCAATATCCAAAGAATTATGCTGTCCCTTGAGGAATGCTGCGATCAATCATACAACTGGGTAAAAATTTCAATAATTGTTGATCCTACTACTAACCTGAACCAAGTCCTTTTTTATGAGTTCCTTGACACTTCCACCCTTGGCTAGCAGCTCAAATAGTATCTGCAAACACATGAACAAATTGTAAAAAGTGCAGAATGCAAAATAATTCAGCCACAATTATCTGATTGTTCTTTCATCTGTTCCAATTCATCGAGACAAATAAATGAAGCAAATACAACAGAAGAGCCTAACTGCCAAAAACTGTGCCATGTCAATTAGAGCCCCGTGAACGGGAAAAAAAAAATTGTGAAGTCTAACAAGGTATACAGGATGAAACAGGAAGGAATGGAACTGTCAAGAGAGAGAAGAGAAGGCATATGCTGAATGAAAATGAATGCTATAAATACAAAGATACAATTTTCCTAATCACTATATTTACACAATACGGATACATTGAACTTAAGCAAAATAGTAGACGTTTCTAACAGGGACAAAATATTAACACTTGTTGACCATAAAGGATTCGGTAATAGGTCAACATATTTTAAAATGAAAGCCCTTGGTTCATAAATACAAACACAATTAACTTCCACAATGTATTTAAGCTTCTGGAAAAAATAATGAGAAAAACTAGAAAATCTGATTCGAAATATAACAGTATAACTGCTGGCTGCGGCTTAATGTTTCAAAACCAGGTTTGAGAATGAGGGAAGTTTAGATCCTAACTATGCACCACTCATTAGTGCCAAAGCAAATTATACCTCCTTCCCAATCTTGCCACTGATGAATCCGCCTTTAATGGAAGCTATCAACTCAGACAACTCTTCAGGTGTAAGCTTTATTTCATTTATGGCCAACTTTTCATTTTTCATGAAGGCGGCAATATCACTCATTATCCAGTTGGCAACCAGCCTTGGATCAACACCCTTTGCAAGAGTAGCATCAAAAAATTCTGCAATCTAATATATCCATTCAGAAAATACCAATCATGTTAGACCATGTGAGTAATAAACTTCATTGATATTTACTTTTTATCTTTCTAATATACTGTACTTGTACGTCTTTTTTGGTTGTGATTCTGGTGTGCCTCTCAAGTTGGCTATTGTTCGTAGTTTGATGGCAGTCCAACAGAATTACAAAATGAGCCAAAGCGGCTGAAGAGGAAGCCTGTTGGACTGACATCATACTACGAACAATAGCCACCTTGAAAGGCACACCCGAACCACAACCAAAAAAGGCGTACAATAGCACCACAACTAGAAACGCGCACCAGAAACCACAAAAATACAACCAGATGTGAGAAGAATCACAAAAAAGTAGGTACTCAAGCAGAAACTCGCAGAGGACAACACAACAACAAAAAAAAGGCCTTGAGCAAGGACTAAAAAGAACACCAAAAGCGAAAAAGCCTTGAAACACGCCTCAAACGTGAGACCCACAAGCCGAAAGGGGTCCCAACATAACCAGGAAGGGGAGTCGAAAGCCGACCGGCGATTCTAATGGGCCGACGTGTGTCTCCAGCAATGGCGGTTCTTGCGGGGCAGTTCCGGTGACAACTTAAAACCTTGCCCTGCATACCAACTTAAGACCAAATAATATCATATTTCTAATTTCTCTTATTACCATGAATGAGGGGAATGTACAAAATATATACACAAGGCTAACCTAATCAATCCTTAAATGTTAGGGAATAGAATAAACTAAAAAGGGAATCTAGGAAAGAATCCCGGAAATACAATCGGGATAATATCTTAATTGATACTATTATTATTTGGCTATATCTCAACACCTTTTATTAAGAACATATATTTTCGGTCATGTGCATCACACTGTTAAATCTTATAATACATTTCCCAACAATACTAATACAAAAGTGTGATATTGGATATCTAGTAGATTGTAGTTAGTTTCCTAATTCTTATTCAAATAATCTTTAGTATATACTTCTATTAAGAACATATATTTTCGGTCAACTGCATCACACTGATCAAAAATCTTGTAACCTTAGAAAACAGCAGATAACTCACATTTTTATCATTAGCCAGGAAAAGAACATCCTGCATGCTTAATCCCATCTTCTCATATCTTCTACGCTTTTCTTCTGGAAGCTCCAGTAAAGAATTTTGAATAACATCAACATATTCTAGGGAAAGGAGTACTGCTGGAAGGTCTGGTTCTGGAAAATAACGATAATCAGCAAGCCCTTCCTTTTTCCTCATTGTAATTGTTCTCTAAACAGAATTACAAAAGTTATTATATAAGAAAATAAGTCTGAGGGAAAGAGAAAGCTATCTTGTACCTGCTACACCTACACCACCTAGAAGGAAAAACAACAGCAAAACATAGTACTAGCCTGAGTGCCTTCTTCCCATAGTCGGGTTTCCTGTACTATCTGATCTTCTTGACCTTGACTATGGAGTAGCACCTGCCTTGAAATTTCAAAATCAATAGCTCTGCTCATTGATGCAAATGAGTTCAAATTTTTTATTTCAACCTGCCAGAACAAACTATCCTATTAGCTCCTAAATTGGTAATATATTGTATTTGTTAACACTGCGTTGCAAATAAAGCAGATAAATATCATTTTGTGGTGCTTTATTTCTGCAAACAGCAAGAGTCAAGCCATTTTTATAGAGCATTGTCTCAATAGGATGACAAGTATAGTTTCTTAGCCACAAGATCAATTTGTAACAATTGCTCTTCATTTTATTCTTTCATGTCACTAAAAGCCCAAAACTCCACAAATAATTGTTTTCTTCGAAAATAAAAACCAAATTAACCATTTCAGAGGAAACCTTAGGTCCTTAGTCTTCCCAGACAAGTGGAAATAAAATAAAATAAAGCAAAAAAGTATAAATTTATTGAGAAAATGTCATGATATCAAGGTAATTAATACCCAAAATTTCACACACTTTATTGCTTACAAATACCTCTCTAGCACAGGAGATCAAAACACAAATATATTCCGACATGTGGCTTGAAACAAATAATGATTGTCATGTTCACGCAAGTCAGACCTTGGCCTAAACAGAACCAATCATGAAATGACCTCCAACAACTTATTCCGAGTTTCTGAGTTGATGGAAAATGATACTTTCTTTGTGTGATACGTTAAACAAGGAAAATAGTACTGTGTGTATAAATGTAAAATATATTCTTAGTATCTTTCATCCATGGGTTGCAGAGAAAAAATTCAGCTATAACCCATATTCTCTCATAATAATGACTAATTGGAGTAGGGATTTATAATGACAAGTATCAATAAAGTCTCCATGCAATTTCAACACCAAGAGCAACAAGCTACCTAATAAAGTATCAAAGTGCCAATTCCAAAAGTCCAACAATAGGTGTGTTTAAAGCCTATAATTATTTTTATAGAAAAAGTAGCTAAATACCTTTGTCCCAAACTTTGATTGCCCAATGGGTCGTATTGATACATTTACATCACAACGAAGAGAACCTTCTTGCATATTGCCATTGCTCACTCCCAAATACCGAACCAACCTTTGTAATTCTGCTGCATATTCTGCTGCTTCAATACCATTTCTCATGTCAGGCTCAGAAACTATCTCAAGCAAAGGTACCCCTGCCCTATTTAGATCAACCTATGATAAAAGACCATCAAATTTAACATAATTATATCATAGATAAAGGTTATTAAGCCTTTGGTAATAATTATTCGTGACAATGAGTGAAACAAAGCATTTTATGTTTCAAAACATGAATTTTACACAAAGAAATATGTGAAACTGATCTGACATAAGATTTTAAAAAAAAAAAAAACTTCAGATAAATATAAATGTTAAAGGGTACCAGAAACTTAATTAATTCGGAAAAATAGAAGCAAAACAAATTAAAGACTGGAGCAAGAAATAGCCTGCAAGCTGAAAAAAGGGGATAAAGAAAACACCTGAGAGTAATTTCCATTTTCAGCATGAAGGAGCTTGCCTGCATCCTCTTCCATGTGAACCCTTGTAATGCCAAACCTCTTGTGGCCTCCACCAAACTCCACGGGAATGTCGACATCGAGATAACCGGCTGTTGCAATTGGCGCATCAAACTGAGAAATCTGATACCCTTTTGGAAGATCTGGGTAGAAATACTGTTTCCTATCAAACTTGGAGTTGAAAGCCAAGTTGCAATTAAGAGCAAGGCCCAATTTGACAGCAAACTCAATGACCTTGGAGTTCAAAACAGGCAAAGCACCAGGCAAACCCATACAAACGGGACAGATGCTTCTATTGGGAGGAGACCCATAATTGTAAGGGCAACCACAAAAGGCTTTGGTGAGTGTAGAAAGCTGAACGTGGGTTTCAATACCAATGATAGCTTCATAGTCTTTTGGGATTCTATCAAGTTTTTTGGACTGGGTACTTGTTGAAATATTGGTTTGTGGGTTTTGTTGTTGTTGTCGCGGCCTCCGTTGGGTGTGTGTTTGGGATTGTGTGGCTTTGGTTGTGCAGTACAAAACCCCACTTGTTCTTCTGAGTATTGACGTTGGATAAAGTAGAAAGGGGTGAAACTCAAAGCTTCTGAAAATTGTGTAAGCCATTTTAGGAGTTATTGGAAGACAGGAAGGAACTAACCAACTTAAAAATCAAGTTTTGCAGCCACAAATGTTGTCTTTATCTCAACGGTGAAGAAATTTTGTGTCACCAATCAGCATTTTTTTTCGACTTGCTGGGAGGCTAATGCCGCGCTCTTGGCCAATGACGACTCGGAAAGAAGAAGAAGTTTGGCAATGACTTTGCTAAATTATAAAATTGGTCTTCTAAGTTTATTTTAGGTTTTAATTTGGTCCTCTACGTTTTATTTGTTTCGTTTTAGTCCTCTACGTTTTATTTTAGTTTTCAATTTGATCCTTTCCGTCACTAAAAGTCAATTGTCCGTAGCTAGAAGTCTATTTTCCAAAATGTTATTTGGCTTTTAGCTACGGACAATTGACTTTTAGTGACGAAAAGGACCAACCTGTTGTAACTTTTAAAACGTAAGGGACCAAAACGAAACAAATAAAACATAGAGGACCAAATTGAAACCTAAAATAAACATAGATGACTAATTTTGTAATTTAGCCACAAACTTTTTAAAGTCTTATTTTAGTCTCTGATAATTTTTGCGCGACCCATTTTAATTCCCGACAACAATTAAGTCCAAAAATAGTTTCTGACATTTTCAAAACAAGGTCACGTTAGTCCCTCCGTCCATCTCCTTCCAACCAGCTTAACGTGACCGATGTATCACGTTAAATGTTGACGTGTCAACGTTAACCCTGTCAAATCACCAACTAGCTGGCCCTTTTTTGTCCAAACTCGGATTGAGACGTTTTAGTCCCTGTCAAAAATGAGAATGGGACATATTAGTCTCTGTCACGTTAAATCTTCCTCCTCCTCCTCCTCCTCCCTGTCACGTTGAGTCTATCCCAAACATATCTCTTACATTCTTTTGTCAAGTATAAAGAAAAGCGCAAACTACAAGTTACCTGAGGTACTATACACAGTTTAAGACCGTAGAGGCCTAAACAAACCATCCCCCATGTTTGTACCCAAGGAAACCATGAGTTTCTCAACTAAAATGGGTGAAAATACTCTTCATTTGCCTCGTGTCCACATCCTCACCTATGCATCATTTTTCTCTCGACAAATTTCTTAACCTGCATACACCCCTTCCTCAAAGGATCTCATTGTTTACGCTCGGGTTTTCTTTTTATAAAACAGATTAGGGTTTAGGGTTTAGTCCCTGTCACGTTAAATAGATTAGGGTTTAGGAAAGAAGAAGAAAAAGCAGAAGATTTAATGTGACACGGACTAATATGTCCCATTCCCATTTCTGACAGGGACTAAAACGTCTCAATCCGGGTTTAGACAAAAAAGGGCCAGCTGGTTGGTGATTTGGCAGGGTTAATATTGACACGTCAGCATTTAACGTGACACGTCAGTGCATTAACTGACGGATTTGAAAAGAGATGGACGGAGGGACTAACGTGGCCCTGTTTTGAAAATGTCAGGGACTATTTTTAGACTTAATTTTTGTCGTGACTAAAATGGGTTGCAGAAAATTGCTCGGGACAAAAATGGGACTTTACTCTTATTTATACCGCCACCCTTAAATTAAAACACAATATCACGAAATCCGTTTATGTTAGGAGGTGGATTATGGAAGGGGTAAGTGGGTAGTGAAAAGTGAGGAATTGAGAAAGATAACTATGCTTCGAGGCACAGAAACCTCCTAAGAAAATAATAAGAGAAGGGAATTGACTAATTTCTTCATTGATACTAATCATGAGGTCATACAATGCTTATATAGAGTTGATGCATACACACAATAAGACACCTACACCAACTATACCATAACAATCCTACCAACAAACTAACAAAATGTATAAAGTATTATTCTAGAATAAGATGAGTCATCCTTGCTTCTAGAACTAGTTGAGTCATTATTCTTTTATCTTCTAGGATCATAACATTACCCACTCCATCAAAATCATCCTTGTCCTCAAGGTTGTAAAAATTGCCTCCTTGAACAAATTTTCCAGGGTCCCACTGCTTGAATTGGGATGACTGAACTACTTTAGACATACCAAAATGGCCATCGGGGTCCCATTGTTGCCCTTTTCCAGTGTTCACTGAAAGGATTAACAAATGTTGCTGTCGCCCCTTGTGCAGCAATTATGCCTTGTAGTCTCAAAGAAGTCTCTTAGCTTTCAAGGTCTGGTGTGGTGGTCCAATTGTGAAATAACTCTGATAAGTGATCCAATTCATCCCAATATTAACTTGTGGTCCAATGGATGCACTTGGGAGTGTAATTAAGACTCCCAAACCGACAACAATTTCTAGCGGCATATCATTAGTCACATAAACTATTACGTGGATTCTATTATTGGTAAATGGAAGAAGCATGACATGGGCAACCTCACATAAATTCTTATGTTGGTACAACAAGGGGTGTTCATTCTCATCAGCAAAACTTTTCATAATGTGCCTAATAGAAACAACTAATACCACGGTCGTGAAGCACAACATGCTGTCCAATAACGTAGACAGTGAAGATTTGCAAAAATTAGCAACCATGAGTAGCACTCCATGATGCTCACATAGTATCACTCCTGAGATGCAACTTTCACTTCTCCCATATGAACAAAATCGATTTTCCTTGAAAGCTAAGGATGCAATAGTATCGATACCTCTGCTGATAGGTGATGCATGAAGTAAATAAAATGAACCTAATACTTGCAACATAGAACTAGGAATTGGGATTGATTGTGCACCCATTGGAAAACATTGCAAAAAAGAATTGCGTATGCTGGGACCATGAAGATAGTGTCAGTAGTAATATTCCATGTGGTCACTCTGAATGTTATACATAAAGATGGGGAACAACCAATAGTTTCAGAGATATATCCATGCCCAAAACATTAACCAAATCGGCAGTGCCTTGACGACCCAAACAATATGCAAACGGTATAACATTCATTCCAACCATGACAACAACCACTAAACAATACTCAACAACACCACAATTTGCAACTTGCTCACAAAACCAGAGTGGCTCGTTAATCAGCAAAATAAATGCATAAACATACCTCCCAACTGGTTCAGTAATCCATTGCATCATTGTCTTTGTCTCAAGTTGCACAATTTGCACAACCTTCCCTCTTCCTTGGTCAGGATAAGTTATTTGAACCAATACAAACTTGCATTGGAACTTCAGGTGCTGCCTTAAGAACTGTTCCACGAGTAAAAGAAGCAGAAATATCCCCTTAAGGATACTCACATCATGAGTAGAAAATAGCACATTTGCGATGGCCTCCTTGTTGTAGAAATTGGCCATTTACTTGATTTTCAATATAGAATCTGGTTGTGGCTTATGTTTTTGTATTTTTGAGTAAGTGAAGAAGATGGGTGAATGGGGGCAGGGGCGCCACCTTAGTCTAATCCAAGACAAGGATAAGCCTATGAGTGTGAGGATCACCACAAGAAGAGAGTTTCTTGATAAGATCGAATAAGCTGGTCCAATCCAGAACCAAAGAGTATGAACTCAATTACACAAGTGTAACTTTTTTTGCTGAAATCTTTGTTGAAATTTTATTGAGACTTGTGCTCCCTATATGTAATGAGGGATGCTCTTGCAGTTACAAAAAAAAGAAGAGACAAAGTCTTTGCCATTCTAGGGTTACAAGGAATCCTAGGCTAACATAACTAGTGTAATAAAAGGAAATTACAAACAAAATATTTGTTGCTGTCTCATAGTCTAAGTGGCGCCAATGAAAGGTAAGGAGACAGCTTCACATTTGTTGATTGCTCTTCATGACTAGGAAGGTTTCACAACCACACATTGAATGCAATTAAATGGGTGGCTGTTACGCTTTTTATTGTGCTGTTGGAGCATTTATCTCTTTGTCTTGTGTAACTCCTTTTTGCCTTGATTGCTTTGAATTTTTTTGTCTTCTTTGGCAGCAAGATTATTGACTCATTCAAACTACACAAAGAGTTGTTGAGAGGTGTGAGACCCCCTACTCTTTGCGCCACAAAGCCACTTGAAGTGGATTAAACACATAAAAAGAAATTAAATAACTTAGTGCCTTGGTCCCAAATAAATCAATTGGTCACTTGCACTTTTATTCAATTAAAATAAAATAACTTGGCTGCCTTTGTTATGCAAGTTGCGCCTCCTCCATGGCTTGTATGACAAGCATGGTTTTGGTGCAATTACATATTTGCCTTTGTTTGCCATTGTCTTAGTCATGAATTGGACCCTCGTTGACATTGCCCTAGTCATTGGTCCTCCTAAGCTTTGAATGGCTTCTTGGTGCTCCTAGTCCTCATCATTCCCTCCCTCTTGAGGAGAATTCGACCTCGAATTTAAGTCTTCATCACCTACATCAAAAGGAGACAAGTCAGCAACGTTGAAAGTGGCACTAACACCATACTCACCTGGAAGGTCAATTTTATAAGCATTATCATTAACTTTGGCAATCACTTGAAAAGGGCCATCGCCCCTAGGCATTAACTTAGATTTCCTTTGTGAAGGAAACCTTTCTTTCCTCATATGGATCCAAACCCAATCTTCGGGTTCAAAAGTAACTCGTTTGTGCCCTTTATTGGCACCTTTGGCATAGCTTTCATTTTTCTTTTCAATTTGCAATTTAATTTTCTCATGCAAACTTTTCACAAATTCAGTTTTTTGCCATCTTTATGCTTCAACAGAGATGTGTTAGGTAATGGTAATAGATCAGGAGGAGTTAAGGGATTATAACCATACACAATCTCAAATGGGGAATGATTTGTGGTACTATGGATAGCCCTATTATAAGCAAATTCAACATGTCGCAGCCATGTTTCCCACATTTTCAAATTTCTTGAGAGCACAGCCCTCAGAAGAGTAGAGAGAGTTCTGTTTACTACCTCAGTTTGCCTATCAGTTTGGGGATGACAAGTTGTAGAGAATAGTAACTTAGTGCCCACCTTACCCCACAAAGTTCTCCGTAAGTGGCTTAGAAATTTAGTGTCACGATCGTAAACTATACTTTTGGTAGGCCATGTAGGCGTACTCACTTCCTTGAAAAACAAATCAGAATGTGGCAAGCATCATCCACCTTTTTGCATGGAATGAAATGTGCCATCTTTGAGAACTCCGTCCACAACAACAAAAATAGAATCTTTCCTGCTTCTTTGTTCTATGTAACCCTAAGACAAAGTCCATGGAAATGTCAATCTAGGGATATTCAGAATGTGCAATGGAGTATATAAACCATGGGGCATAACTTTGGATTTGGCCTTTTGCAAACAATACATCTTCCACAATATTTTTGCACATCAATTTTCATGTGAGGCCAATAGAAATGTTCTTGCAAAATTCCAAAGTTTTAGGAACACCAAAATGTCCCATTAAGCCCCCTCATGCGCTCTTTGACTAAGAGTTCTCTAATGGATCCTTTTGGCACACACAACCTTTTTCCTTAAATAAAAATTATTGTGCCTAAAAATCCATTATGGGCAACATGCACACATTCAACATATTTAATGTAAAAATTAAGATCATGCTCATACAAATCCTTAATGTCCTCAAGACCAAAAATTTTAGTTTCAAGGGTAGAGAGTAATGTGTACCTTCTTGATAATGCATCAGCCACAACATTGGCTTTACCTTCTTATGCTTAATCACATAAGGAAATTGCTCCAAAAATTCAACCCATTTAGCATGCCTCTTGTTCAACTTACCTTGTCCTTTTAAATTCTTCAAGGACTCATGATCACTATGAATGACAAATTCTTTTGGCAGCAAGTAATGTTGCCACGTTTGCAATGCCCTTACTAAGGCATACAATTTCTTATCATAAGTTGAGTAATTTAGGGCAGCCCCTTTTAATTTCTCACTAAAATAAGCAATTGGATGACCTTCTTGCATCAAAACAGCCCTAATTCCAACATTGGAAGCATCACACTCAATTTCAAAAGATTTTAAAAAATTAGGCAATGCTAGAATTGGTGCTTGGGTGAGCTTTTCTTTAAGAATAGAAAAAGCTTGTTCTTGTTTCTCACCCCATTTAAAACCAATTTCTTTTTTAACAATTTCATTAAGAGGTGCAGCTATAGTACTAAAATCCTTAACAAACCTCCTATAGAAACTTGCTAAACCATGAAAACTTCTTACCTCAGTCACGTTTTTAGGTGCTGGCCACTCTTGGATTGCCTTCATCTTTGCTTCATCCACATGTACTCCTTGAGAGCTTATGACAAAACCTAGAAAAATAACTTGATCCGTGCAAAGTACACATTTTTCCAAGTTTGCATACAAGTTTTCTTTTCTTAACACATTTAAAACTGCCCTTAGATGAATGCAATGGTCCTCTAAATTTTCGCTATATATAAAGATATCATCAAAATATACAACAACAAATTTACCCAAAAATTCCCTCAAAACATGGTTCATTAATCTCATGAAAGTGCTAGGTGCATTAGTTAACCCAAAAGGCATAACTAACCACTCATATAAACCATATTTAGTTTTGAAAGCAGTTTTCCATTCATCCGCTTCCTTATTCTAATTTGATGGTATCCACTTTTCAAATCAATTTTGGAAAACAAGCATGCACTAAGCAGTTCATCTAGTAAGTCATCTAACCTAGGTATTGGATGCCTATACTTAACAATAATATTATTAACAAATTTCTACAATCAAGCTGCACATTCTCCAACTACCATTTTTCTTAGGGACTAAAATAACAGTGGACAACACATGGACTTAAACTTTCTTACCCAACCTTTACTTACCAATTCAGCCACTTGTTTTTGTATCTCTTGCGTTTGTTGTGGGTTGCTCCTAGGGCTGGCCTATTAGGCAAAGTGGCGCTGGGATGAGGTCAATGTGATGCTCAATCCTCTCAAAGGTGGCAGCCCACTTGGTACCTCCTTAGGAAACAAATCCTCAAACTCTTGCAAAAGAAAATTTATGCAATTTGGCAATTCTTGAGTGTTAGGTAAATTTTCCAGCAAGGCCACCTCTTTGCTAAAGAGTAAATATAGGGGCTGATTTGAAAAAATAGCTTTTTTAACCTCCCCTTTTGTCGCCATCAAATCTTCTTTCTTTTTTTCATCAATCTTTTTTTTGTCACTCTTTTTTCTCTCTTTTTCTTTGGCGATCTTTTCTTTTTCTTTTTCTTTTTCACATTTTTCTCTCAAATTTTTTTGATCATCTCTCACCTCACTTGGGCTCAAAGGTGCCAATACAATTCATTTTCTATGATGAACAAAAAAAATACTTGTTGGTATGCCCTTCATGGCTTGCATTTTTGTCAAATTGCCAAGGCCTTCCCAACAAGACATGGCTGGCCTCCATAGGAACTACATCACAAACAGCCACATCTTCATATTTTCCAATTGAAAAATAAATTTCTACTTGTTCATCAACAATCATCTCAACATCATTAACAAGCCATTGAAGCTTATATGGCTTGGGATGTGGTTGAGTTTCTAGTTAGAGTTTGGAAACTAACCTTGTGCTAGCAACATTTGTACAACTCCCACCATCAATAATAAGGGAACATACATTGCCTTGTATGAGGCACCTTGAGTGAAATATGTTCTCCCATTGAGTCACATCTTCCTCCTTTACCATGACTTCCAACAACCTTTCCATCGTAAGTAACTCTCCGCTAGGTATTTGGGCCTCTTCCTCATCACAATCCTCTTCATACTCTTTAGCCCCTTCATCTTCCTCCTCAACCTCCTCTACAATCATAATTCTCTTGGTATGACATTGAGATGCAATGTGTCCTAAGCCTTGGCACTTGAAACACTTAACAGCCCGGTTAGTTGAAACAACTTGAGAAGGACTAGTTGTAGTGTGTTTACCTTTTGTGTCACCACGCTTCTTTGGATGATGAAGTACCTTCGTTCTTTATATTGCTCTTCCAATTTTGAGGATTGGAAGTGGTAGTGCTTCTTCTTATTTGGTCCTTCCTCTTGAGTTGTTGTTCTACCTTTGTGGCTTGATGTACCAAATCGTCGAATTGAACATAGTGTTGCAGTTCCACTATGTCACTTGTATCATGATTTAGGCTATGCAAGAATCTGGCCATGGTTGCTTCATCATCTTCCTCCACATTTGCTCTAATTTTTGTCATCTCCATCTCCTTGTAGTACTCATCAACACTTTTGTTGCCTTGGGTGAGTCGCTGTAATTTGTTGTGCAACTCTCTGTTGTAGTAAGATGGGATGAATCTCCTTTTCATGAGTCTTTTCATCTCCTCCCATGTGGCAATAACTGGCTCATTGTGCCTTCTCCTCTCATTTGCCAATTGGTCTCACCACACCAAGGCGTAATCTGTAAATTCAATAGAAGCAACCTGCACCTTTTGAAGATCAGTGTAATTGTTACAGGAAAAAATTTGTTCAATTTTAGTTTCTCATTCCAAATAAGTCTCCGGGTCATTTTTCCCATCAAATTGTGGTACTTTTATTTTTATACCACCCAACCTATCTTCTCTAGGTTCATCACGTCTCCTTCCCCTCCGACCCTCCTCATCACTGCTATTTTGTATGTTTTCTAATTGGTCAATTCTTTCATTTATACCTTCCACTTCCTCTTTCAAAAGTTCTCTCATTTTTGCCGTGAGGGCATCTAGTAGTAATCGATTTTGAGGATCCATAACTCTGTCAGTTCTTTAGAGAAACCAGCAAAATGATCTATACAAGAAACCAATTCAAATAATAATCCACACACACAACAGCTTGGAATTGAACACAAAGTTTGTGAGACTAGAACAAGAAAGAACTCACTCAAAAGAAAGAAATAAAATTCAGAGTATTTGTGAGACTAGAACAAGAAAGAAAGAACTCAAAAGAAAGAAATAAAATTCAGAGTATAGCAGCAAGGAAGAAACACAACCAGAATTCAAGATATATATATATATATATATATATTTTGAATTTTCACAATATTTTTTTTTTAAGAAATCGAAACTCAAAGATAAGAGTAGAGAAACCTGGAATTCTTTTGAATCAAGGTCGAAACCTTGCTCTGATTACCAAATGATGGCCTCCTTGTTGTAGAAATTGGCCATTTACTTGATTTTCAATATAGAATCTGGTTGTGACTTATGTTTTTGTATTTTTGAGTAAGTGAAGAAGATGGATGAATGGGGGCAGGGGCGCCACCTTAGTCTAATCCAAGACAAGGATAAGCCTATGAGTGTGAGGATCACCACAAGAAGAGAGTTTCTTGATAAGATCGAATAAGCTGGTTCAATCCAGAACCAAAGAGTATGAACTCAATTACACAAGTGTAACTTTTTTTGCTGAAATCTTTGTTGAAATTTTATTGAGACTTGTGCTCCCTATATGTAATGAGGGATGCTCTTGCAGTTACAAAAAAAGAAGAGACAAAGTCTTTGCCATTCTAGGGTTACAAGGAATCCTAGGCTAACATAACTAGTGTAATAAAAGGAAATTACAAACAAAATAGTTGTTGCTGTCTCATAGTCTAAGTGGCGCCAATGAAAGGTAAGGAGACAGCTTCACATTTGTTGATTGCTCTTCATGACTAGGAAGGTTTCACAACCACGCATTGAATGCAATTAAATGGGTGGTATTACGCTTTATTGTCTTTGTTGGAGCATTTATCTCTTTGTCTTGTGTAACTCCTTTTTGCCTTGATTGCTTTGAATTTCTTTGTCTTTCCTTGGCAGCAAGATTATTGACTCATTCAAACTACACAAAGAGTTGTTGAGAGGTGTGGGACCTAATACTCTTTACGCCACACAGCCACTTGAAGTGGATTAAACACACAAAAAGAAATTAAATAACTTAGTGTCTTGGTCCCAAATAAATCAATTGGTCACTTGCACTTTTATTCAATTAAAATAAAATAACTTGGCTGCCTTTGTTATGCAAGTTGCGCCTCCTCCATGGCTTGTATGACAAGCATGGTTTTGGTGCAATTACATATTTGCCTTTGTTTGCCATTGTCTTAGTCATGAATTGGACTAAGCTTTCTTGGACCCTCCTTGACATTGCCCTAGTCATTGGTCCTCCTAAGCTTTGAATGGCTTCTTGGTGCTCCTTGTCCTCATCAATTTGGGTTTCCATAATTTTTGTGATAGACAATAATGTCCTGTACAAGCCCCATGGCATGTTGAGAAGCCAATATGAAGAAGGCATATTCCCAAGGTATCATTATCTACCCCATGAAGACCAACCTTGTCCTCAAGGTTGTAGAAGGTCTTCCAATATTCCCATTGAACTAAGGCGGCCACACATTGACCATCCAAGCAGCAAATGAAATTATGGAAACAAGCATCCATCTCCATAAGGTGTGAAGGGAAATAAATTGGAACAAACCATTTTAATCCTGTGGCTTGCACCTCTGAGGGTTTAGTATAATCCCCTTGAATCATAATAAAATGCCCCAATTGATTAATAAAGGCTTTCTCAAAAACACAGTTGGAGCCATTAGCAAAAAAATGAGATTCATAAAGCAAAGACAAATCCCAAAGAAAGAGATACCCCGAAACCATAGTACTCCACGACACCAGGCTTCTCACAACCATTCCATCAAACAATTGACATGCATCCTTGTTCCTAAGATACCCAAGTGTAGGAGAAATAGATAACTTTGAATGAGTGGGTTGATTCGGTGGAAGGACCATCAAGTAGTGAGCATGAGCCCACATCAAGTCATTAGCTGAGCCATTTGTTTGAGCAAAGCGCACAACATGAGAAATCGGCTCCAACATATATTCTACTTGAAATTTCGAGGGTGATGATTCAAGTGGGCCCAGGTCATAGGGGTTGGGATCGATGAGCGGTGCATCTTCGGTGACGATGTTGGCAGCATCATTAAGGATAGGAGGGGAGTGCTTGGAGAGGCAGCGATGGGGTGACCCAAAATTAACAACGCCATTGCAAGAGAGAACATTGGAGCAGAGCTCTGTTCTTGCCAATAGTGGGAAACGATGTCGAGACAAGGTGGAGGGTGTTGTGTCCGGTGGCTCCGGCGGGGGAATCACGATTGGGTTTATCTCTGCGATTAAGTCGCAACCCCATGGCTCTGTTACGGTCAAAACCTCCTCCATCACCACCTGAGAGGTGTTACCATGGAGTGGTGGTCGCAATAAACGAGACAGCAAGGCTGTGGTGGTCTCCGTGGTTGGGAAAATTGATGTGAGTGGTCCTGGATCATAGGGCTCTATATCCCACAGCTGCAGCCAATCTGATTGCTCATTCACAGGGTCAATTTCACCACTTAATCGTAATCCATTAAAACTGCTAGCCAATTTTTTAGACGTAACAGAAGCACGCCGGTTTTGTTTCGTCGTTGTGGTTGGCGGTGGGTACGAGAAATTGAAAGAATGGAAGGCGGTGTCATCGGTCGTAGCTTTGAAGGGATCGAAAATAGAATCAACGGCAGAATCAGAATCATCATAAGGGTCTGTTTCTTTTGCAGTTTCATCTCCAAGATGCATGATCATACCGTCATCATCGAGTTACTTTGCCTCGCCCTCATCTGGCAGTGGCAATACATCTCGATACTCCGGTTTGAACCGCCAAAGAAAAGCACACGTGAACGAGTCCCAGTTCACCTGTGGGTGACACTGGTACCACCATAGACACCATGTGAGAGCACGACCTCTCATGGCTGTCGCTGCCATTGTCATCTTCTCCACCTCTGATGTTCCTCTTCTTGAAATATTTTTCGTGTAAAGGACCCACCAATAGGCATCTTCGCCATACCAAAAATTGAAATCATCATCACCGTCAGCGAGAATGAGATCGAAAATAAAAGCACCAATGTTAGGAGGTGGATTATGGAAGGGATAAGTGGGTAGTGAAAAGTGAGGAATTGAGAAAGATAACTCTGCTTCGAGGTGCAGAAACCTCCTAAGAAAATAATAAGAGAAAGGAATTGACTAATTTCTTCATTGATACCAATCATGAGGTCATACAATGCTTATATAGAGTTGATGCATACACACAATAAGACAACTACACCAACTACACCATAACAATCCTACCAACAAACTAACAAAATGTATAAAGGATCATTCTAGAATAAGATGAGTCATCTTTGCTTCTAGAACTAGTTGAGTCATTATTCTTTTAGCTTCTACGATCATAACAGTTTGCAAGATGTTTTGAAGCTTTGATAATCACTATAAATCAGCATTGCAGTACTCATTTATTCCTTTAGAAGTATACAAGACAGATTTTCAAATATAAAAAATGAATGGAAAGACCGCCCTTAAATTATTATTGAGGTTCCAACAATTGCAAATTGCAGCTTCAAACACAATAAAAGAAAAATGCTTAATAAGAATATGCCAAATAATGAAATAAAATAGTCTTACCAGGAAACAAATACTCCTTTACTGGCATTGACCATCTCCTGGAAAGAAAGGAAGACAAGTTAGTGACAGATATTGGGTCAAGGAGTGAAAATTATAACTAGAACATGGGGAAGTGTTATTCGCTATACTCCTCCTCCCTTGAGTCAAGACAAGTGAGAAGCAGCAACATCACAAAACACTAGCAGAAAAAATATGAGTTTAATGAGCATATGCACTGTCCAATGAGAACTCACTGTATTGACACATTAGCCCATTTTATAACTGTATTTTAAAATTATTCAAAATTACACCATATGTCATTTATCTTAATTTAAAGTTTCGCTTCAATCTTTTATCTTCTTTTGTGTCAAGTTAGTCTTTTAAAATTAGGGAAAATTACACTGACCTCCCCTTAGGCCTGGTTAAATGTCACACATCTCCCCTCTAGTTTCCTATAGACAATTACCTCCCCTAGTTTCACTCCATTAGAAATCTATTTCATTCAGGAAAATAAATTGAATAATTGAATCCTTCCTGCTCTCCTCTCTCGCTACTACTGTTCAATCATGCCAAATATTGGCAATATATTTACTGTTATACATTCGACCAATCTGGAAGTAATGATAAAATATTTAATTGTATTTGCTAAAGAACCCAGTGAACTGTATGTACATAGTTATCTTCCAGATATTTAATTTGGTGCATTCAACAACAAGAAGGTAAAGCATGCCCACGTTCATTTTGTGTTTCCTTCAACACCAGTGTCCATAGAGGGAGATGAAGAAATTGAAAACGACAGATGACAACAACACCTCCTTTCCAAAGACACCGCAGGGGCCCAACCCAGTTAGGGATTTGAGAAACGGAAAACTAAAAATAAGAAAGAAAAGTGACGTGAAGGAATTTACAACAATGGGAGAAAAAAGGGAAATGTGTGACCTTCTTTGGTTTGGCCTTCAAAAGTAGCCTTGTGTGTGCTTCTTTGGGAATGTAGGCGATGATTTCTTCTGTTAGACAAGCAAGGAACGACGTTAAGGGTCTGTTTGGTTCAAACGAGGAGAGGGGAGAGATTTTAATGGAGGGAAAGGGAGGGGAGAGATTTAATTTGATTTTGTGTTTGGTTGAGAGGAGGAGAGGGGAGAGGAGAGAAGCCTTTGCATGTTTGGTTCAGGAAGAGAGGAGAAGGATTTTAATGGAGGGAATAGATTAATTTACTTATATATCCTTATAGTCCTTTATATTATATTATATATAATGATATTTAAGTAATTTTGTTTTAAATAATTTAATCTCTCATCCCCTCCCCTCCAAAATCCCCACTTTTGGAGAGGAGCCAAAATTGGCTTAAGAGGGATTTTGCTCCCCTCTCCTAAAAAAATTGAACTAAACAAACATAATTTAAAATAACACCTCACTTCCCTTCCAAAACCTCCAACCAAACAGACCCTAATAGGTGAGGGAGGTTTGTATCATGATGAGGAAATAAAATGAAGGAGGTTTGTGATCAATTAAAAACTAGAATGGAGCTTTATGACATTTAACTAGACCTAAGGGGTGGTTAATTTAATTTCCCTTTAAAGTTAATTTTAGTTTCAGTTTAGTTTCACATATTCTAAAATATTAACAATATTAGCCAAATTAGTTTGTTTTTGGCTTTTTGCGATAGTTTTTTGAGTTCTGATTTGTGGCACAATTGATACGGTAGATTGAGCTTGTGGCACACATACATTTCTCGTTATAGATCAGTCAACAATTTGCCTCAAATTAAGACATGCGGGACTAAATTGAAAAAGAAGATAAATGACTAATTTGAAATTTTAAATTAAGATAAATAACCTTAATTTTACCTTAAAATTAATTACAAAATAGTGGGTACTCTGACGTCAATGTAAAACTGATTAATACTGACAGTGCATGTCCCAATTTCTCTGAAAACATAGAAGGTAGAGCAACTAGGAGCAATAAATGATCTCAACAATGTTGCCAACAAAAATTAAGCTTCTTGCCCCGATTCTTTTATCTTCTACTTGTATGATATGATTCCAATTCTGTTGGTGTTTGCAACTCTTCCTTCAAACACACAAAAAAAAAACTAATTACAAACAAAAGACGCATTAGAGAAGAATCAGGAGAACATCAAAAGAAGTGGTGAGTTAGAACGGATTAGGTGGTAAACCTATTTTCGCCACCGGTGTAATACTCCTGAGGGTCTCATTGAGTGACGTAGGAGGAGAATCGCGTTAATTTGGAGATTTAGGGTTAAGGTTCTTAGTTTTCTCAAAGAAAAAAGAAAAAGCGAGTCACAAATGGGTAGAGATTCAGAAAATGAGAAATGCAAAAATGGAAACGAGTTTACAGTGATGTAACCCGGTTTTAATATCCGGTTTGGGGCATCTGATCTTTTTTGACAAATTTGGTGTGGTTAGCCACAAATTGGTTACCCACATGCTTTTTGAGATAAGCTGGCAAATGTATTGGTAGTTGTTCATCTTGGTACATTGACAACATGGTGAATTATGCTTCCAAATCTATATTGGTACTATTAATTAATGCATCTTAAGCTTTCCTAAACACAGTTTTTTTTTTTTTTTGTACATTCCTAAACACAGCTTCTACCTCTACATGCTTATAACAAACATGCTATCAATCTGCATACACTGAGAGATAAAGTCCAACCAAGGTAAAAGTAAAATTATTACATTTGTGCAAATTTTTTATGGTTAACAATGAAACCCAGCATTGAACACTACATATCCTATTTCAACGTTAGAACAGGATAGGGGTCTGTTTGATTTCATAAAACATTTTCTGTTATTATCACTTTCTATTTTTTGTTTTAATTACAAAAATGCCATCTTGTTTTCTCTTCCTATTTTCAAAGTTTCGTAGGAAAAAATGGAAACAATAAGATGTTCTCACTGTTTTCTATACATAACATTGAAACGGGAAAGAAAATGGAAACAAGGTAGTAACATTTTTGTAATTAAAACTTTAATTTAATTATATATTTTATTCTCAAATTTTATTAATTTTTTAGCTATACTTTTAGATTTTTTTTAATCTTTAGATTAGTTTTCAAAAATACCTGTTGTTCCGGACTGGGCCGAGGCCCAATCCGGAGATCCAACATTCACAGGCCCAACGGCTTCCCTCAATGCCACGTCGTCCGCGTGCCTCTCCGCCTTCCCTCAACGTGGCCGACCCAACGGCTTTGTGCATTTATCGGATTTAATGCCGACTTAGGGTTTCACTGACGGTTACACATCGGCGAACTGGCCCTCGACTCATATTTAAAGAAGACCGCGTCGAACGGCCAAGCTGAAGCCGCGAACAGAGTTATCTTACGAGGTCTGAGACGAAGATTGGATGAGGCCAAGGGAAACTGGGCAGAAGAGCTTCCCCGAGTACTCTGGGCGTATCGAACTACTCCACATTCGACGACAGGAGAATCTCCTTTTCGTCTCACATATGGGACAGAGGCCATCATTCCTGTCGAGATTGGGGAACTTAGTTGGAGAACCTCGCATCCCCAGAGTAGCATTGACAACTGTCAGAGTATACGAGAAGAACTCGACCTCCTTGACGAATGCAGGGAGCTTGCAGCACTCAGCGAGGTCGCAGTAAAACAGAAAATCGCAGCAAGATACAACTGAAGTGTTGTACCTAGGGAATTCATGCCTGGAGACTTAGTTCTTCGACGAGCTGATGTTGGCCTGAAGAACGCCACACAAGGGAAACTTGCACCCAATTGGGAAGGCCCGTACAGAATTGTCGCAAAGACAAAGCGCCTTACACCCTCGAGACATCGCAAGGACAAAGAAATTCCAAGAACTTGGAACGCAAAGAAAGATGAAGAAATATTATAGTTGAAACAAATGTATCCTAAACACATAAATGTGAAGCAATGAAGTATGATTGGAGAAATACGCAACCAGCATTTATTTATTATCAAAGCCTTGTGCATTGGCACAAGCATCTGATGTAGAGATCGACCTCGTGCCGAGACCGCGTGCACGAGCTCGTGATAAAGCCTTGCGCGTTGGCACAAGCACCTGATGAAGAGATCGACCTCGTGCCGAGACCGCGGGCACGAGCTACCTGATGAAGAGATCGACCTCGTGCCGAGACCGCGTTCACGAACTCATGATAAAGCCTTGTCGACCTCATGCCGAGACCACGTTCACGAACTCATGATAAAGCCTTGTGTCTTGCATAAGCACATCAAGCCTCGTGTCGAGAACTGTCTCAGCAGACGTGGAACACGAAGGTCCCTGTGAATACATGCCTTGACAGGATGGTTTTGATGATTGACAAAAGGGAGCTTTGCAAATAGTCAACCGTGCAAAAAGTGGAAAAGAATACCAAGACGCGTATCAAGAATGATTGTTTCTCAAGTCTTTGGGTTCTGGGTATTTATTTATCTTTATTAAGACAATTTGTAAGCAGTAATAAAAAGCTCTCAATTAAAATTAAATCACACACGCACAAAATATTTTGACATGCATATCTCGTGGCTCGGATGTCGAAATGAGGAAGTCGGATGTCGGTGAGGAGGAAGTCGCGTGTCGAAGTTGATGAGGTCGCGTCATCGAGGTCGCGTGATGAGCTCTTGTCGCGCGGCCGAGCCGATGATCCGCGCCGAGGCCTTTGCCGAGCCGTTCAGAGGTCGTATGCCGAGCCGTGTGTCGAGGTCGCCTGGTCGAGCCGCGTGTGGCGAGGTCGTCTGCCGAGCTGTCTTCAGAGGTCGTATGCCGAGCCGTCTCCGTGTTTTCAATACGCAACGGACAAATTCCAACGGACAAATCAAAACGCAACGGGCAAATGCTGCAACGGACAAATCCTGCAACGGTCATTTCGACGCTCCTCCATTGCCTATATAAACACAGCTCGTGAGCCTTGTAAAGATACAACAACGCAGTGCTTAATTTTTGTGCCAAAAACTCTGTCAAATATTTTTCATCACTCACACTTATTTGAGCACAATTTTCTGAGAGTCTTTTTATTCTACAAAATTTGAGTTGTATTATTTGAGCTTCAATTTGTTATATCTGCACTATTGAGTGTATCTTTCTCGTCTCATTTTATTTGTGAAAATCATTTATTTTTGGGTAGGAATCCCAAGGTGTTCATAGAGAGGTGATATCTCTTGAACGTATTGCTCTGGTTTAGAGTTGTAAAGGTTTCTAGCTGAACCTGATTTAAAAGCTAGTGTCTTAGTGAAATCCCATAGTGGTTTGCTTTGGGGGACGGGACGTAGGCCACAGGGGTGTTAGGTGGCGAACCTGGATAATTTGTTGTGTGCTTTTTACTCCTTATCTCTCTACTTTTGATCAATTAAATTTACTGTACTTTATTTTATTGTTATTTATATCTTACTATTTACTTTATTTTTCCCTCGTTAGCAATTTATTCTTCAAGTGATTTATCTATTTCACATTAATATTTCCAACTCATAATTAGCACTTATTTCTCCAAAAGTTTTTGAAATGCAGTTCACACACAATTCACCCCCTCTTGTGTTTGGAGTCACTTGTCAACAAGTGGCATCGAGCTAGACTCTTGTATAAAGGACTTAACAGTCTCAAGAGAATGACTTCAAACAATTACGAGGAACTTCCATGAACAGACTCCCCATTTTTCAATGGTGAGGGTATGGTTATTGGAAGGATAGAATGCAAATCTTTCTTGAGGGTGTTGATCTTGATATTTGGGATCTTTGTAGAAAATGGTTCATTTGTCCCCACTCAATCAATTAATGATGCAGTGGTAGACAAACCAAGATCACTTTGGACCGAAGATGATAAGAAAAAGGTCCAATACAATTTGAAAGCTAAGAACATCATCACTTACGCTTTAAGCTACGATGAGTTCTATAGGGTCTCAAATTGCAAGGCTGCTAAAGAAATGTGGGACACCCTTCTATTGACCCATGAAGGTACTACCGAGGTCAAGAGGGCTCGAATGAACACATTAATCCATGAGTATGAGTTATTTAGGATGAAACCAAGTGAAAACATACAAGATATGCAAAAAGGTTCATCCATATAATAAACCATCTCGAGCTCTTGGGAAAGTCTTGATGTGAAGATTTAATTAATAAAGTTCTTAGATGTTTAAATAGAAACCGCAACCCAAGGTCAACTGCTATAGCTGAATCTAGAGACTTATCTTCTATGACCTTGGCTACTTTATTTGGAAAATTGCGGGAACATGAACTTGAACTAAATCGTCTCATGGAAAGCGAAGAAGGCGATAAGAAAAAGAAAGGGCTCGCCCTCAAAGCAAGCATTGAGGAAGCGACGATGACGAATGTGATTTCCTCGAAGATGAAAATAATGAGGAAAACATGAGTCTAATGGTTCGCAAATTCAAGAGGTTCATGAGACTCGAAACAAAGGTAAGTTCCCAAGCTCTCAAAGAAAAGCGATGAAACAACTTCTTTTAATCCTACCGCTACAAGTGTGGAAAGAAAGGTCACATAAAACCCGATTGTCCTCAAAACCAAGCGAGGAATGAGAAATTTGAAAAGAAACCACCAAAGGATTCGAAGGGAAGAAGAGCTTACATTGCCTGGGATGATAATGATATGGATTCTTCTGATGAATCTGAAAATGAAGAGGCTCACCTTAGTCTAATGGCAAATCATGATGAAGATGAGGTAATTTTTTATGATCCTGACTCTCCTTTAACTTATGATGAATTACTTGCTGCTTGTGAAGAATTCAATAATGAAACGATTAAACTTGGAAAAATTGTTCGTTCTTCTAAGAAAACCATCTCTTCTCTTGAATCAAAAATTGAAATTTTAAACAAAGAGATAGTGATTCTTAAAGAAAAACAAGTTGCTGTGATTGAAACTTCTCCTCCCATATCTTGTGAAAATAAAAAAGATGAAGTTTTAAAATGCAATGAGTGTAGTGTTTTGAAAAATAAGGTTGAGGATTTAAATAACACTCTTGCAAAATTTACGATGGGAAGAGATAATCTAAACATTATTTTAGGAAACCAAAAAGGTACTTTTGGAAAAGCTGGTTTAGGTTATCATCCAAAAATTCATGAAAAATCTTTTAAACTCTTCAATCACAACAAACCCTCAAGTAGTCCTTTCATTAAATGTTTTCACTTTGTGGTAGAAAAGGTCACACTGCTTCCATTTGCAATATTAGGAAAAACAAGAATGTGGTTGGCAAAAAGATATGGATTCAAAAGGGTACTTTGCCAAAAACTAACTCATCCGGACTGACTTAGTTTGGGTACCAAAGATTAAAAATTAATCTGTTGTTGTAGGTGTGCTTGAAAGCCAAGGACTTAAATTGGTATCTTGATAGCTACTGTTCAAAGCCCATGACAGGAGACAAAAGCAAGTTCTCCTCATTAGTACCTAAAAATAGTGGTTATGTCCGGTATGGTGACAACAACAAAGGTAAAATTCTTGGGATTGGTTCTATTGGTAAGAGTCCTAATCCCACTATTGAAAATGTTTTGTATGTGGATGGTTTGAAGCATAATTTGCTAAGCATTAGTCAACTTTGTGATAAAGGAAACAAAGTGGTTTTCGATTCTTCAAAATGCATGGTCATGGATTCTATAAATGAAAATGTTATTGTTATTGGACCTAGAATTGGAAATATCTATATGCTTGATTTAGATAAAATACCTTCAAATGATGCATGTTGTCTTATTAGTAAAGAGGATGAATCTTGGCTATGGCATAGAAGAATGGCTCATATTCACATGGATCATCTTAATAAATTGGTTCGTAAAGACTTAGTAATTGGTTTGCCAAAGGTTCGTTTTGAAAAAGATAAACTTTGCGATGCATGTCAAAAGGGAAAACAAGTAAAGGCTTCTTTCAAATCTAAAAATATTGTTTCTACAAATCGGCCTTTACAACTTTTACATATGGATTTATTTGGCCTTTCTAGAACCATGAGCTTTGGTGGCAATTACTATGCTCTTGTTATTGTGGATGACTATTCTCGCTATACATGGACTTTATTTATTTCTCACAAAAATGATGCTTTTAAAGCTTTTGAAAACTTGCAAAGGTTATACAAAATGAGAAGGGACTTAACATTGCTTCCATTCAAGTGATCATGGTGGGAATTTGAGAATGAAGCATTTGAAGCATTTTGCCTGAGAAAATGGCATTGATCACAACTTTTACGCTCCAAGGACACCGCAACAAAATGGAGTGGTTGAAAGGAAAAATCGGTCTCTTGAAGAGCTAGCGAGGGCGATGCTCAATGAGACTAACCTTCCTAAGTACTTTTGGGCGACGCAGTGAGCACCGCTTGCTATGTGATGAATCGAGTTCTTATAAGGCCGATCCTTAAGCAAACACCGTATGAACTCTACAAAGGAAGGAAGCCCAACATTTCCCACCTTAACGTTTCGGATGCAAGTGTTTTGTCCTAAACAATGGTAAGAATAACCTTGGTAAATTTGATGCTAAAGGCGATGAAGGTTTATTTCTTGGATATTCCACTTCTAGTAAAGCTTTTCGAATTTTTAATAAAAGAACTTGGGATTGAAGAATCATGCATGTTTCTTTTGATGAGTCTAACCCAAAATCTTTGGTGGAAGATAGTGTTGATGATCTTGCAGAAATATTGGGAAATAGTCACTTAGAAGATTCAAACGAGTCCAAAGATGAAGATGAAAATCCTTTGCCACAATCTTCTAAGGAATCCCTCATTCAAATTTACCAAAAGAATGGAGAGTCTCAAAACATCATCCACTTGACAATATAATTGGCGATATCTCTAAAGGGGTAACAACTCGAAACTCTCTTAATCATGCATGTCTTTTCATGGCTTTTGTTTCTCAAGTTGAACCAAAGGACATCAATGAAGCCATTATTGATGAACATTGGACCACTTGCTATGCAAGAGGAATTAAATCAATTTGAAAGAAACAATGTTTGGGAACTAGTTCCTAAACCTAAAGATCATATAGTCATTGGGACCAAATGGGTCTATCGCAACAAGCTTGATGAAAGCGGTATTATTGTTAGAAACAAAGCTAGACTTGTTGCAAAAGGCTACAACCAACAAGAGGGCATAGATTTCGATGAAACCTATGCACCTGTGGCTAGATTAGAAGCCATTCGTATGCTTCTAGCATTTGCATGTGTCATGGATTTTAAACTTTTTCAAATGGATGTAAAGAGTGCTTTTCTAAATGGTTATATTCAAGAAGAAGTATTTGTTGATCAACCTCCTGGTTTTGAAAATTTTGAATTTCCAAATCATGTTTTTAAATTGAAAAAGGCTCTGTGTGGTTTAAAACAAGCTCCTAGAGCTTGGTATGATAGGTTGAGCAAATACTTACTTGAAAAAGGTTTTGAAAGAGGAAAAGTTGATACTACTCTTTTCATCAAACATAAGAAGCATGACATTTTACTTGTTCAAATTTATGTCGATGATATAATATTTGGTGCTACTAATGAATCCTTGTGTAAGGAATTTTACGATATCATGCAAAGTGAATTTGAAATGTCAATGATGGGAGAGCTAAATTACTTCCTTGGACTTCAAATCAAACAAACAAAGGAAGGAATATTCATCAATCAATCCAAATATTGCAAGGATTTACTCAAGAAATTTGGAATGACCGATGCAAAAGAAATCTCAACTCCAATGAGCACTTCATGCTATCTTGACAAAGATGAAGGTGGTAAGTCGGTCGAAGTAAGTAAGTATAGAGGTATGATAGGATCTCTTCTCTATCTCACTGCTAGTCGTCCTGATATTATGTTTAGTGTTTGTATGTGTGCACGTTTTCAAGCTAGTCCTAAGGAATCACATCTCTCTACTGTAAAACGCATTATGAGATACCTCATTGGCACACAAAACACGGGTTTATGGTACCCCAAAGGTGCCGAATGCACTTTGATTGGGTACTCGGATTCTGATTTTGCGGGTTGTAAATTGGACCGAAAAAGCACTAGTGGGACATGTCACTTACTTGGGAATGCCTTGGTTTCATGGCATAGTAAGAAACAAGCGGTGTGGCTTTGTCCATAAGCGGAATATGTTGCGGCAGGTAGTTGTTGTGCACAAATTATTTGGATGAAACAACAGTTGAATGATTATGGGATTAATCTGAAAACTGTTCCAATTAAGTGCGACAATACTAGTGCCATAAACCTCACGAAAAACCCGGTTTATCACTCCCGGACCAAACACATAGAAATTAGGCACCATTTTATTAGAGATCATGTTCAAAAAGGTGATTGCATGATTGAGTTTGTGGAAACATCTAGACAACTTGCAGATATTTTTACTAAACCTTTGCCTAAGGAAACTTTCTTTTTTATTAGAACTGAATTGGGAATTTTAGACCAATCATGCATTGAGTATTTTTGTGATTGCATTTTCTTTTTGAATAAATTCTAACTTGGGCGTTTGAGTGTGCTAACGAGTTTATGCGGGTCTTTTCCCCTTCCATTTTCTTTAAGTACGGAATAATGAGTGGGTGACGCATTTGTCTTATGCAACTAGCTAATCATGTCCAACCAGCTCATCTGTCACACACCAAGCTTGGTATCACGTAACTATCAAAATATGCTTGTTTAATCCTGAATATATGCCTTGCTTTATTTGTCTTTCCCACTTTTTGATGTTGCCAAAAGGGGGAGAGTTACATGAATGCATGATTCAGGGGGAGTGATCTTTTAAGTATTGCCTATTGTGAGGGGGAGTTTTTCTAAAATACGTGCTTAAACTCTGATATCTTTTATTGAAAAACCATGCTTATATCTCATTGCTATATCATGATTATATTTTACTAAATTCCCTCCATGAGATGTTTGTCATCATCAAAAAGGGGGAGTCTCAGAATACATGCCTTGACAGGATGGTTTTGATGATTGACAAAAGGGAGCTTTGCAAATAGTCAACCGTGCAAAAAGTGGAAAAGAATACCAAGACGCGTATCAAGAATGATTGTTTCTCAAGTCTTTGGGTTCTGGGTATTTATTTATCTTTATTAAGACAATTTGTAAGCAGTAATAAAAAGCTCTCAATTAAAATTAAATCACACACGCACAAAATATTTTGACATGCATATCTCGTGTCGGATGTCGAGCTGAGGAAGTCGGATGTCGAGCTGAGGAGGAAGTCGCGTGTCGAGTTGATGAGGTCGCGTACCGAGGTCGCGTGATGAGCTCTTGTCGCGTGCCGAGCTGATGATCCGTGCCGAGCTGTGTGCCGAGGTCGTGTGCCGAGGCCTTTTGCCGAGCTGTTCAGAGGTCGTATGCCGAGCTGTGTCGAGGTCGTCTGTCGAGCTGTGTGGCGAGGTCGTCTGCCGAGCTGTCTTCAGAGGTCGTATGCCGAGCCGTCTCCGTGTTTTCAATACGCAACGGACAAATTCCAACGGACAAATCAAAACGCAACGGGCAAATGCTGCAACGGACAAATCCTGCAACGGTCATTTCGACGCTCCTCCATTGCCTATATAAACACAGCTCGTGAGCCTTGTAAAGATACAACAACGCAGTGCTTAATTTTTGTGCCAAAAACTCTGTCAAATATATTTCATCACTCACACTTATTTGAGCACAATTTTCTGAGAGTCTTTTTATTCTACAAAATTTGAGTTGTATTATTTGAGCTTCAATTTGTTATATCTGCACTATTGAGTGTATCTTTCTCGTCTCATTTTATTTGTGAAAATCATTTATTTTTGGGTAGGAATCCCAAGGTGTTCATAGAGAGGTGATATCTCTTGAACGTATTGCTCTGGTTTAGAGTTGTAAAGGTTTCTAGCTGAACCGATTTAAAAGCTAGTGTCTTAGTGAAAATCCCATAGTGGTTTGCTTTGGGGACAGGACGTAGGCCACAGGGGTGTTAGGTGGCCGAACCTGGATAATTTGTTGTGTGTTTTTTTACTCCTTATCTCTCTACTTTTCAGTCAATTAAATTTCTGTACTTTATTTTATTGTTATTTATATCTTACTATTTACTTTATTTTTAACTCGTTAGCAATTTATTCTTCAAGTGATTTATCTATTTCACATTAATATTTCCGCAACTCATAATTAGCACTTATTTCTCCAAAAGTTTTTGAAAGTACAGTTCACACACAATTCACCCCCCTCTTGTGTTTGGAGTCACTTGTCAACAGTCCCGAACGAACTAATGAACAAGCACGACATGACGACACTTGCAGTTCCTTACGAACAAGGACGTCGAACGTCGACATCAACGAACTTCGACAGCAAGTCACCACCTCGACATTCGAGCTAGCGACTTGGGGGGCAATCAGCCGGATGGCCGAGGCCCAATCCGAGATCCAACATTCACGCAGGCCAACGGCTTCCTCAATGCCACGTCGTCCGCGTGCCTCTCCGCTTCCTCAACGTGGCCGACCCAACGGCTTTGTGCATTAATGGGATTTAATGCCGACTTCCGGGTTTCACGGGACGGTTACACATCGGCGAACTGGCCCTCGACTCATATTTAAAGAAGATCGCGTCGAACGGTCGAGGTAATCATCTTTCTACCACCTCTTACTCACCTCGACACACACTGACTTGAGCGTCGGAGTGTTTGCAGGTACACCACCCAACCCGCCGTCGTCCTCCGTCGCGAGCACAACCGCACCGCTTCCCTCCGGTCATCCTCTGAAGTTCTGTTCAGAACACCTGTCAAAGCATGTTCTATTTTTTTTAAAACTTTCAATTTTTTAAAGGTTTGTGATAAGCATTCGTTAAACTCTTATTCTCAAAGTTTTATCCAGAAAGAAGTTTTTTTCATTTTTTTGTTAATTTCATTTTGGTTGACAAAATGAATTATTTTATATTAGACCATAAAGATTTTTAAGTTCTTTGATAATCAATTACTATAAGAATTTAATATATTACATTTATTTATTCACAATCCCGAGTTTCAACGAGAAAACATGTAATGACTTAGATTGAATTTATCGGGATAGTTTCGTTGCTTCTAATCACATATCAATTTTATGCATGTATTTATTATGTATAAATGATTATTTTTCTTTTGACTCCTGACAAAGAAACATGTAATAATTTTTATTGAGTTTGTCGATATAGTTTTATTTTCTTTGAGCACATATCAATAGTATGCATGTGTTTATTATTTACATATATTTAATGATAATCCCGAGTCTCGACGGGAAAATATATAATACTTAATATAAACAAACTTATTTGTATATAACATAGATTTCTGGGTCACTGTATTTTGGATCCTGTTATTATATACAATTAATAGTTGATATAGGAATCATTGTACTCAAATATTTGCTAGGTCAAAAAACATATCAATTACTCTCTCTGTTACCTTTTATAAGTCTTTTTTAGAAGAAAACAAATTTGTTAACTAACTATAAGCTCTTTTTCAAATCACAAGATACATTAATTATTTTTTCTCAAAAGTACCCCTAATTAATTGCATAGTGTTTAAAAATTCAAGACATGCATTAATTAATTAAAAGCATAATTGAAGAATAAATTTGGAAAAACATACACATTATAGACAATTTAATTATGCGAACTACTTTTCTTAATATGCGTTTTTTTGTCTAAAGAGACTTATAAAAAGTAACGGAGGGAGTAATATTCAATTTTAGCTAATGTATACAGATACTTTAGAAACATTCATAGCAACCAACGCGACGCGTATACTATTAGTTTTGTTATTAAAACTTCAGACAGGAATTCAAAACAGAAAATGGAAATGAAAACCAAACAGGCCTGAATTCTCTAACACTAAGCGTGAGTTTGGTTGGAGGTGGAATGATGCGAGAGAGTTAGCAGCGAGTGGGTTAGCAGCGAAATGTTCTCTCTCTCTCTCTCGTTTGGCACAACAGCGATTGAGGGACGAGAGAGAGAGCGACAACCAAATTCCAACTTTTTGGCTTCTTCGCTCCTGTGCGAAGAAATTGGCCGCAGCGTGTTTTTTTTGTTTCTGTTTCCAATTATACCCCTATTCTCTCCTTATATCTCAAATTATTTAAATTTTTAGTTAAGGATATTAATGTCTTTTAAAAAATAATCAACACTTCTCTCTTCTATTTTTCTCTTCTCTTTCTCATAAACCAAACAATACCACAAATCTACTCTATTTCTCACATATTTCTCTCTTCCTACACTCTTTCTCACCTATTTCTCTCTTCATAACTTCTCTTCGGAACCAAACACACCATAAGGGCTCGTTTGGTGGCCAGAATAGGAGAGACAGGATATGATAAGCAAGCATATCTTGTCTTAATCCAGTGTTTGTTGAACCAGCAGGATATGATAACTCAATCCTGTCACCTATCATATCCTGTCAATCTAGTTAAATTTTTCTAGTGAGGGGAGGACTGGGTTAGAAACAACAGGATAGGATAAGAAATTTGTTTTCGTATTCACCCTTATGAAAAATAATTTAAAATCTAATAAAATATAAAAATATTATAAATAAAAAGTAAAATTGAAAAAACTAATAATAAAAGTTATAGAAAATAAAAAATAAATATAATATAAATAATATAATTAATTTAAAATTTATATGTAATTTTTTAACAAGAATAATTATGTCATTTTACATAATACAAAAAATTAAATTGTAAAAAAATAATTTAAAATACAAGAAATATAAGAATATCTAAAATAAAAACAAAAAAATAGAAAATTAATATTAATATTAAAAATTGTATAAATTATAAAAAATAATTTAAACTATTAAATATCTAAATACTTAATTTTAAAAATTATATGTTATTGTGTCACAAGAATAATTTTGTCATTTTATATTATTTTAAAAAAAGCTAAAGTCATGATATAATGATATCTACGCACCAAACACATGGTATGATGCCTATCATTTCTTTATCCAGTTCTCTATCCTATCTATCTCTATCCTATCCACCAAACGAGCCCTAAAAGGTAGCTAAAAGGTCTTTTATTGAGTTCCTTAAGATCTAGTGAGGGGATGAAGAAAGGTGGTTTAAGTATAAGTAGAGAGATTTTGCTTACATGTTTGTATCACATTGATACTCCCCTTGGTATACTTTGTTGTATAAAATATGCAAGTTAAAAGATATATATTCCCTTTTTCATTTCACAATAAATTTATGCAAACACCACTAAAAAATCATATTCAGAATTCTAAATACCCCTATGAAACAGATTAGACTTGTGTTCCCAAGAATTGCCAATGTTCGCCAAATTGTTCAACAGCTACTGCCACCAAGAACTATCCTTATTTCTGCCTCATCCTTTATCCTTCTGTGGGCATCCAGAATTCCAATCCCTACACTGATTTTTACGGTCCCTTCCTTCGTTCCAACCCCAACACTTAACATGACCATCTTCCGAGCATTGTCGGTTAATCTTCCATTTCATCAAGAGATGCCACTGTCTGCTACGAGGTATACCAGCACATTTCAAAGGATTTTCATCATTAACTGAGGTTTTTGTTCTTTTACTTTTAATGGCATTCCCTTGTTCCTCATCTGGGAAAGCAAAGAATGCACTATCTAATTCCTTTATCATTCCTTTATCAGTTCATGATCAATACGAGGATTCCAATCTATTTGATCAATATAAGCATCTATGTTGACAATTAAAATTGACATGCTAGATAATATGAAGAGAATAAAACAACAGAACACTCAAAGGAACAATAGCACACAATTTTATTTCAACTCTCAAAATTTGGTCTTTGTTAATGACCAAATACAAATTCCACAGATGGGACTTACTGGAGTTCCCTTTTGTTACTCTCTCAAATTCTCACAACACTGATATATCAATACTACAAGTTTCATAAGATATCCTATTTATACACCCCAAGGTTGGTTTACTAAAGTCATCAATGAAAGTAATAAAATATTTGTTACCTCCATTGGATGGAACATCCACAAAACATAAATCTGAGTGCACCAGCTCAAGTGGTTTTGAAGCTCTCCATGCACACCCTTTAGGAAAAGGATCACGATGTTTTTTACCCACTGCACATGTTTCACACAGTTGATCATGAACTTTGATAACTGGCAAGCCATCAACCCACTTCTTATTTGCAAGGAACTTGATGCTTTCGAAGTTGAAGTGTCCCAGCCGCATGTGCCAAAGCCAATTATCATCAACAATTGTAGCGTTGCAGCACAAGGAATCATTGTACTTAATCTTCATCGGGAATAAACGGTTGTTTGACATGTTTGTCTTTGTTATCAAGCCCATCTTCACATAATTTATGGTGCATCCTCTTTTGTTGAACCGCAAGTCATATCCTTTCTCAGCTAGTTGTCCCACACTCAAAATATTCTGACATATACCAGGTGCATAATATACATCAAAAATATAATTCAGGGATCCATCCTTCAATTTGATGGCGATCTTCCCTTTTCCCAAGATTGCAAGTCTTGAATTATCACTAAGCTTGACTGTAGTTCAAAAGCTTTCATCTAACTCAGAAAATAGTTATTTTTTCCCACTTAGATGATTACTGCATCCTGTATCTAACAACCATCGATTATCATCTTTATCAGCAACAATATTACTGGTCACTAGCATTGTCTTTGTATTATCTTCATTTTCTGCAACTTCATTTTCTGCAACTCGAGCATGATTCTCTCTAATATTTGGAACTTTAGCTCGGCATTCTCGACTATAATGATCATACTTATTACAGTTGTAGAAAATAGTACTGAATAATAATGCTAAATATTATTTCAATTGTATATCATTTACAAACACTAATACACTTAAATAGACTAGAAGAAACCTAATGGGCCTGACTAATGGGCCTTATAGAAAAACACTACTAATTACAAATTATATGCTATATTTACAACACTCCCCTTCAAGCTGGTGAATGAATGTCTATCATTCTCAGCTTGCAAGTAAGTTGGCCGAATTGTTCTCTTGACAAGCCCTTTGTTAACACATCTGCTAGCTGGTTCCCAGAGGGAATGTAGGTTGTTGTTATCACACCACTATCTAACTTCTCCTTGATAAAGTGTTACTCTATCTCAATATGTTTTGTCATGTCATGCTGAACAGGATTATGAGCAATGCTGATAGCTGATTTGTTGTCACAAAACAACTTCATAGGACCCTCATACTTTGTCTTCAAGTCATCAAAAACAATCTTCATCCATAGTAGCTCACAAATTCCATGTGTCATAGCTCTGAATTCTGCCTCAGCACTTGATCGAGCCACTACATTTTGCTTCTTACTTCTCCAAGTAACAAGGTTCCCACATAGGAATGTGCAATAACCTGTAGTAGGCCTTCTATCACTCACTGAATCTGCATAGTCTGCATTAGTATAAGCCTCCAAAGTCAATTTTTCACCTCTTTTGAACAAAAGGCCTCTCCCTGGAGTGGCCTTGAGATATTGCAGAATACGGTCCACAGCCTGTAAGTGTCTCACCCTTGGATCATGCATAAATTGGCTAACCACACTAACTGCATATGCTAAGTCTGGTCTAGTGTGTGCCAAGTAAATCAACTTCCCCACTAGTCTCTGATATTGGACCTTGTCAACTTTAGCACTCTCTTCTTCAATGCCCATTTTGTGATTTTGCTCGAGGGGAACACCTGCAGGTTTACATCCAAGTTTGCCTGTTTCTTGCAAAAGATCAAGCACATACTTCCTTTGAGAAATGAAAATGCCTTGCTTAGAGTAGGTCACTTCAATTCCTAAGAAGTACTTGAGTTTTCCAAGGTCCTTCATCTCAAATTCAGCAGATAGTTTCTCTTTGAGTAGTTGTCTCTCAACTGGATCATCTCCTATATCAATAATATCATCAACATAAACAAGAAGTACAGTCAGCTTTCCTCCCTGTGAATGTTTGAAGAATAGTGTGTGATCGCCTTGACTTTGCTTGTAGCCTAGGCACACCATAGCCTTCATGAATCTTCCAAACCAGGCTCGGGGAGACTGTTTCAGCCCATACAAAATTTTTCTCAGTCTGCACACTTTGTTTGTTCCACTAGTGGGTCTAAATCCAGGAGGAATCTCCATATACACTTCCTCTTCTAAGTTTCCATGCAAGAATGCATTTTTAACATCAAATTGCTGTAGTTCCCACCCAGAGTGAGCGGCAAGAGAGAGTAAAATTCGGACAGTGTTCATGTTTGCCACATGAGCAAATGTCTCCTCATAATCGATGCCATAAGTCTGAGTATATCCCTTTGCCACTAATCTTGCCTTGTACCGATCAATAGTACCATCTGATTTGTGTTTGACTGTATAGATCCACCTGCAACCAACGGGCTTCTTGTCCCAAGGTCTGTTAACAATCTCCCAAGTTCCATTCTTCTCAAGTGCTTTCATCTCCTCATACATAGCTTGGACCCAATTTTTATCCTTTTGTGCCTCTTGCACAGATGCTGGGATTCTCACAGAGTGAACAACTGCAATAAAACTCTGATGCTGCAGGGAAAGATGTTTAGAAGAAACACATTGAGAAATAGAGTACTTGGCACAAGACATTTTCTCTTTTCTCAAGGCAATAGGTAAGTCATCTGGATCATGGTCAAGGGTATCAGAAATCTGAGAATCAGAAGTAGAGGGATCATTTTCAGTACTTACCTCCGGTTCAGACGGTTGGAGTTGTTTCTGGACCAGGTTGGGCTTTCCTTTCCTCTGATAAGTCAACATAGGCTCACTAGCCTTGTTCTTCACTGGTGCCAAAGGTGTTGTTTCCTGCAAAATAGAAGACATAGGGGACACAGGAGGAACAGAAGGACTAGGAACAGAACCACCAAGAGGATAAGGAGGATCAGGACCTGGAGACAAAGAGTCTGAACCAGGAGGTGAGTCACCTAGCCAAGGACCAAGGAAGAGAAACTCAAGCTCAGACTCAAATTCCAAATTAGAATTAGAATCACTACTCTCCCCCTGAAGCTGAGGACGAGTGAAATAGGAGACATGCTTGTGGAATGTGACATCCATAGAAACAAAGAACTTACGACTTGGTGGATAATAGCACTTGTACCCCCTTTTGTTAGGGGCATAACCCAAGAAGACACACCAGATGGCACGAGAATCCAACTTATTTTGGTGTTGTGGATGCACATGGACAAAAGCCACACAGCCAAATATCCGAGACTCAAGACTCTGCATGATAGGAACATAAGGAAACTATGAGATCATATACTGAACAGGACTAACATTACCTAAAACACGAGATCGCATACGATTAATCAAATAGGCAGCAGTCAATACTGCTTCACCCCAATATGACTTTGGGACAGACATTTGGAAGAGAAGGGCTCGAGCAACTTCAAGTAAGTGACGATTTTTCTTTTCGGCAACCCCATTTTGTTGCGGGGTGTCGACACAAGTAAGTTCATGAATGATGCCCTGTTTAACAAGAAAACTGGAAAGGTTATGATTAACATATTCTTTGCCATTGTCAGAACGAATTCTTTTAATGCGTCTTCTAAATTGAGTCTGTATCCTATTATAAAATTGAATAAACAATTGAGATACCTCAGATTTATCTTTCATCAAGAATATCCAGGTTACTCGAGTACAATCATCAATAAATGACACAAACCATCGTGCACCAGAAATATTAGTAACTGGGGCAGGACCCCAAACATTAGAGTGAATAAGATCAAACGGTTCAGCACTTTTAGTAAGACTAGAAGGAAAAGTAGCACGGTAGTACTTAGAAAACTGACAGACGTCACACTTAAAAGACTCAACAGATTGTTTTAAAAACAAAGATAGAAACATAGACCTCATTAAAGAAAATGGAGGATGACCAAGACGCTTGTCTTTGAAGTCGATTGTGAGGTAGCGAATGAGACTACGATTGAGGCAGAATCACGGAAGACAACACCTTCTGACCAGCTCGTTCATCAGACAGATAGTACAACCCTCCCTGTTCCTTGGCAACTCCAATCGTCTTCCCCGTTGTTAGATCCTGAAAAACACAATGAGAATGAAAAAACATCACTGTACAGTTATTGTCCTGAGTAAGCTTACGAATAGAGATAATGTTATTCAAAAGACCGGGAACATGAAGCACATTTTTCAATTTAAAAAAATTGAAGGTCAATGTCCCCACAACCATCAACACGAGTATGAGAACCATCTGCAACAATAATATGTGGAATGCTGGAAGGAGAATTATAAGTCAAATACAGTTTGGAATGAAAGGTCATGTGATGAGTGGCACCGGAGTCAAGAATCCATGCACTCTGAGTGATAGTATCATCAACATGAGGAGAATTCAAGGATGAAACAGCCATATATCTATTGTCTGACATATTAATTGATGTCCTGCAACTGTGCCTTGCTCAAGAGAACAAAAATAGCCCACAGACGGCAATAAAAAGGGCCCCTGAACACACAGCAAGCCTGAAACGCAGTAACAGAGAAACGAGCCAAACAACCGCAAGAAAGCGAAGGAATGCCCGTCAAAAGTGGGACCCATTAATCGAAAATGGTCCCAAGCGAACCCGGTAGAGGCGAAGCGGTTGCCTTGAGACCAGAAACGATAACCAGATCAAATGCAAGAACACAGAAACGATGTCTTCAAAGTGACCCACAAACCAAAGTGCTCAAAACCAAAAAAGAGCTGAACAGCAAGCGTACGGACACGGTGAACAGTACCGTCCAGTCGTACGAACACAATGAACAATGTCGTACAGACGTCGTGAATAGTGATTGTACGGACAACGTGAATAGTGCAGTGCCGTGTCGGTGAACAATGTCGGTGCCAACCAATAAGAGATTTGAGCACAATGAAGACCGTCAAGAAGGCCGCAATGAAGGCGACAAAGAGAACCGTAAAGAAGATGGCTAGGGTTTTATATGGAAGCGAGATCCTCAAGATCGAGACTCGTGATACCATGTAGAAAAGAGTACTGAATAATAATGCTGAATATTATTTCAATTGTATATCATTTACAAACACTAATACACTTAAATAGACTAGAAGAAACCTAATGGGTCTGACTAATGGCCTTATAGAAAAACACTATTAATTACAAATTATATACTATATTTACAACAACAGTTATGGCACCGAATATGAAACTTGCATTCAGATTGAAAATTACCATACTTCTTGCATTTGTGACATTCAATATTGGACTTATTTTGAAAATTACCTCTGATTCCGTAGTTTGTATCAGCTCTAGGAAATCTTCCTCTACCTCTTCCTCTAAAATTTTGTCCTCTTTGGTTGTTGTCTACCCTTCTTTGCACAAATCCTTCATTTCTAATATTTGCTTGAGCTTTAAATGCTTGCTCAATTGTGTCACTTGATCTTTCGCTCATTCCCATTTCACTTGACTCCAAGGATGCTTGCAAATCATTCAAGGTCATTTTGCTGAGATCTTTTGACTTTTCAATTGCAAGATTCACTCCTCAACAAAATGGAGTGGCGAAAAAAAAAGAATAGGACTATCATGGACAGGGACGGATCCAGAAAATTCGATAAGTAGGGGCAAAATCATATACTATAAATATTTATATAAAACATATATCAATTCATAAGCGATAAAATAATAACATTATTGTCGTTAAGCAAAAAAATTAGAGATTACAAAAATATAGCATTATATACCCTAAAAATTGAAGATACCTCAACCTCTACGAATTGTAACTACTTTTTACGTGTCTTCATATTTTGAAATTGTTCTATGATTTTTTCATTTTCAACACTATCAAAAATATCTTTCTCTATGTATGTGACCAAACAATTATTCAACAATTTATTTCCCATAAGGCTGAACGTTTGTTTCTTCACAAAATTCATTGCAGATAAATTCCTTTCAACAGTTGCAGTTGCCACAGACAAAATCAAAGTTAACTTCAGCGAGTAACCCTCTGTTAACCCACTTAGGCAAATGACCAAACACATGGTGCACATAGATGAAACATAGTGCAAAAGAAACTTACTTAAGCAACAAAGGAGTTGTAAATAGAACCCAAAAAAATAAAAGATTAAAAATAAAATGAAGAATATATGAAAGGAAAGATGCCGGTAACAATATGAAGTTGAGTATGGAGAAATAATGTTGAATAAGGAGAGAGAAGGCAGAAATAAAGAGACAAAGATAAAAAAAGTAAAAAAGATTTATACTCTCTCTTAAAAAGAGAGTAGACGCGGGACAATACTAAAAAGAGAATAGCCCAATTTCTATTTTTTTTGCTCTTTAGTGGGGTCAACACTTAATTTTTAGTGGGGTCAAAAAAACAAAATTATTCAATAATTAGTAAAAAAATAATAATAAATTAGTGGGGTTAAGTGCCCCCAATTTAGTGCACTTAGATCCGTCCCTGATCATGGACATGGTAAGAAGCATGCTACATGGTAAGAAAATGCCTATGAGTTTTTGGGCAGAAGCAGTGGTTTGTGCAGTCTACATCTTGAATAGATGCCCTGTCAAAAGTGTACGAGATAAAACTCCACAAGAAGCTTGGAGTGGGAAAAAACCCAATCTTGATGACCTGAAAGTTTTTGGCTGCATTGCTTATGCACATGTTCCAGATGAACCAAGAAAGAAACTCGATGACAAAACAGAAAAATGCATCTTTGTTGAATATAGCGAAGAAACTAAAGGCTACAAGTTATACAATCGAATTTCTCAAAAGGTAATCATTAGTTGTGATGTTACCTTTGATGAAAATGGAGTGTGGGATTGGTCAGAGAAAGAAAAGGAATTGTTACCTGTACCAGTAACTGTAAATGAATAAGAAAATGCAGAAAATGTTGAGCCACAGACAAGTACTACAAGTCTTGATGATCCACCACTTCGTTCACAACGAGCACGACGCCCACCTGTTCACTTACAAGATTATGAAATTGGTAGAGATGATGATCCTGATGATAGGGAGGAAGATGTTACTTATTATGCTTTATTTGTTGATTGTGATGTTGTGACATATGAGGAAGCAGCCAATGATGATCGCTGGATAAATGCAATGGATGAAGAAATTCAAGCAATTGAAAAGAATAAGTCATGGGAGTTATCTACTCTTCCTAAAGGAAAGAAGCCTATTGTTGTTAAGTGGGTGTACAAGACAAAGTTCCAACCAAATGGAGAGATAGAATGTTTCAAGGCACGATTGGTGGCAAAAGGGTACAAACAAAAATATGGAATTGGTTACTTTGAAGTATTTGCTCCAGTTGCTAGATTGGATACGATACATATGCTTATTTCTATTGCTTCCCAAAATCAATGGAAAATATTCCAAGTGGATGTCAAGTCTGCTTTCTTGAATGATATACTTGATGAAGAAGTTTATATTGAGTAACCTCCAGGTTATCTAAAACAAGGAGAAGAAAATAAGGGTTGAAGAAAGCATTATATGGATTGAAACAAGCACCCAGAGCATGTATACTCGTATAGACACCTACTTTATTAGCAATGGTTTTCATAGGAGTCCATATGAGCATGCCTTATATGTCAAAAGCAACAAGAATAGAGACATTATTATTGTTTGTTTGTACGCGGATGACTTAATCTATCATGGAAACAACTCCAAGTGGTTAGCTGAATTCAGGGAGAACATGACTACACAGTTTGAAATGACTGATATGGGCTTAACGTCTTACTTCTTAGTCATTGAGATTAAACAGATGCCTGAAGGAATTTTTATTTCACAAAAGAAATATGTAGTAGATGTTCTGAAGAATTTTAAGATGGAATCTTTGAAAAGAAAAGCGACGATGATCTTGTCAATCCAACTAATTTCAGAGGATTAATAGGAAGTCTAAGGTACTTAACAACAACAGGACCTGACATAGCTTATGGAGGTGGTCTTATAAGTAGATTCATGTATTCACCATGACAATCTCATTGGCAAGCAGCAAAGCGAATTTTAAGATATATTAAAGGTACGATCGATGATGACATCTTTTATTCAAATACTAACAAGATAGAATTGATTGGATACACTGATAGTGACTGGGGAGGTGATGCTGAAAATAGAAAAAGTACATCAAAATATGCTTTTTATCCAGGGTCGGTTGTATTTTCTTGGTCATCAAAGAAACGTCATCAAAGAAACAAGTAGTTGCCCTTTTAACCGCAGAGGCAGAATATATAGCTGCCACAAATTATGCTACTCAAGCAGTTTGGTTACGAAAAATGCTAAGTGAGCCACAACATCAACAAGATGGTCCTACAAGAATATTTTGTGACAATAAATCAACAACTGCTTTGACAAGAAATCCAATTTTTCATGGACGTAGCAAACACATCAGCATCACTACATTAGAGATTTGGTTAGAGATAAAGAAATTATGGTTGAACACTGTTCATCAGAAGACCAAGTTGCAGATATCTTTACAAAGCCACTAAACATCAATTTGTTCCTGAAGTTGAAGAATATGCTCGGAATGATCAAGCCAAGTTTAAGGGAGGATGTTAGAAATTAAACTTGGACACCTCTTCCTAATACTAGAATATATTGGAAGCTTTGAGAGAATTTTGAAAAGTCAAACTTAGCTATTAAGGAACACAACTCATGCTCATGTGCTCTATTTCAATTTGAACTTCTCTTCAATAGTTATCATTAGTTGTTACTTAATTGTTAAGAGTTTGACAAGTCAAAAACTTAGCTATTAAGGATTTAACTCATGCTTAGTTGTTTAAAATATAGGAACCAACCTTGGGCTATATAAATAGGATATGTTGTAGTTTGTTATTTATGAAACTTGTAGTATTGTTATATTAGTGTTGTGAGAATTTGAGAGAGTAACAAAAGGGAGCTCCAGCGAGTCTCATCTGTAGAATTTGAATTTGGTCATTAACAAAGAACAAATTTTGAGAGTTGAAATAAAATTATGTGTGTGTTATTGTTCCTTTGATTGTTTTATTGTTTTATTCTCTCCATATTATCTAGCAAGGCAATTTAATTGCCTACATCTGAATGCACTTGAACTTTCTGCCATCGTGATTCAACCTGGCTTCAGATGTAGGCAATTAAAATTGTCTTGCTAGATAATATGGAGAGAGTAAAACAACAAAACACTTAAAGGAACAATAACACACACATAATTTTATTTCAACTCTCAAAATTTGATCTTTGTTAATAACCAAATACAAATTCTACAGATGGGACTCGCTAGAGCTCCCTTTTATTACTCTCTCAAATTCTCACAACGCTAATCAATACTACAAGTTTCATAAATAACAAATTACAAGATATCCTATTTATACACCCCAAGATTGGTTCCTATATTTCAAACAACTAAGCATAAATTGTAAATCCTTAATAGCTAAGTTTTTGACTAGTCAAACTCTTAATAATTAAGCAACAACTAATGACCACTATTGAAGAGAAGTTCAAATTGAAATAGAACACATGAGTATGAGTTGTCTTTCTTAATAGCTAAGTCTAGACTTTTCAAAATTCTCTCCAAGCTTCCAACATATTCTAGTATTAAGAAGAGGTGTCCAAGTTTAATTTCTAACAATCTGGATCAGGTAGAAAAATATCACAGGGAAGAAAAATAGAACACATGAGTATGAGTTGTCTTTCTTAATAGCTAAGTCTAGACTTTTCAAAATTCTCTCCAAGCTTCCAACATATTCTAGTATTAAGAAGAGGTGTCCAAGTTTAATTTCTAACAATCTGGATCAGGTAGAAAAATATCACAGGTAAGGCTGTTAAGTTTTGCCCAGTAACGTTTTTTGGCATTTTGAAATGCTTCTTCAGCAGCTGAATCATTCCAATTGAGCACATTGCTGAGGCAGTAGATAAACTTCTGGGAATCCACTATTCTGCAACGGGACTGATCCAATCAAAGTGCAGTATTTCTTCTCCCATAAAGGTATTCTATCCCAAAAAACTCTAACAAGATTGAAAACCAAGGAAGGAATTCAGTAGATTAGATATTTATTGGTGTTAAATTGGCAGAGGGACCGTAACACATGATAAAATCATCATTGTAGTTAGTTACTTTCTCAGGCATAAAAAATAAGGTAAAGAACAGGTCAACGCCTCTATGCATGGTCAATGGCTCAATATCAAGAAATTATATGAAAGTATAAAAAAATATTCTGAAATTTTTATCGAACTTTTGACAACCAGCACCCAAACCAATGACATAAGGTAGCCACTAGCCACAAAAGGGCTTCTTAAACTAGTATGAAATATTGAATAATGAATATAAAATGGTTTTTGCTATAATTGCAACAGCAGCACCTCTCTTCAAAACCTGAAGACGGGGGCAAATTTTATTATAAATCTGGTGAATGCAAGCGGTCTACCTCTCTATATCAAAATGATAAAAGATTTAATGCAAAAGCCAGTGACATGATAGATTAAGACAAGATTGGGAGTTTTAAGCTAAAGATTCAAGTTACTAGCTAAGTGATGAAAGAGAGGCAGGAGGGAATACCAAAACAATTTCCTTGTCAATATGTAAATGTGCCTTACTCACCCATTTACTTGCAGAGTAAGCTGCAGCTATGTTTTTATCCATAGAAAGTTAAGTCACATGCAACAGCAACAGAAACGGCTAGTAGTACAGCACAAGCATAGGCATTGTTCATCTTTGTAAAAGTTACCTAAATGCTTTTCGAGATAAGCTGGCAAAGGTAACGAGTTTTTGTACATAGTTCTTCACCTTGATACATCAACGACCATGGTGAATAGTGCTTCCAAATCTACATCAGCGCTATTAATTAATGCAGTTTAAGCTTTCCTAAAAACAGCTTCTGCCTCTACAAATTTATAACAGACATGCTCTCAATCTGCATACATTAAGAGACAAAGTGTGAGTAAGGCAAAAGAATAATTATAATGTATGTGCAAAATTTTTATGGTTAACAATGAAATCCGACAGTAACGAAAAGCCAATTCTCTAACACAAAAAGGTAGCTAAAAGGCATTTTATTTGGTTCATAAGATCTAGTGAGGGGATAGAGAAAGGTGGTTTAAGTGTGAGCAAAGAGATTTTGCTTAAATGTTTGTATTACAGTAATACTCTTAATTGTATACTTTGTTGTATTAAATATGTATATTCCATTTTTCATTTTACAACAGATTTATGTAAAGAACCCAAAAGGTATATCCAGCATTTCAAATACCCCCATGAAGCAAGTACTTATGCTATGGTTTGATGTCAGGTGACCTTTCCAGAGTGAGTTTGTCAAATGATGCAATCTATGTGACCCAGCAGCAGTTCATAGTTACAAGGTATGCAACCGTGTCCAGCATAATGTCTCAAATTCTTTGTAATATGTTACTATCCACAGCCATGGAATTGGAACATATAAGCTACCGCCACCGGATCGAAGATACTCAAGAAGTAAATAAAAACAATGGTTGATCTCTCCCAAATGCTTTTCTGCATCATTATACATGTTTAAAAAAAAGGGAATTAACGGGTCTCCGCAACTGTTTTCAACTTGGCAACAGATTACAACCCTTTGACTTCAGTTTAGATTCTAGACCAAAGAACTTCAATCCTGATATTACCAAGTCTGCCGTCTTTTTCTTCATGTGATCAATTAGTAATTCGTCATACACAATTGTGTCGGATTCTGTAAACATTTTTCGCTCCCTCAAATTTGAGAAAACCTTTCTGGCCTCTTCAATCGTCCCATGCTTACACATGCCAGAGATGACTGCAGAACATACAACATTGCCTGGAGGGCAACCTTGTTGCATCATCTCATTTAATACATCAATAACCTTTTCTGCATCATTTGCCTTGCACACATGAATAACTGTAAGACTATACTTAAACTCCATAGGTCCACTAGTAACACTGCCTAAGCAATCGCGAACAAGCATCATGGCTTCATCAATCTCTCCAATTTTGCAGAGCCCTTTAGCAAGGCAACAATAAGCAGCCACAGAAGGAATACAAGACATCTCAATGATCTTATTATGACACACACATGCCTCCTGAATTTCACCGACATCAACAAGGCATAGAATTGCTATACTATATGTAGAAGAGTCAGGCTTCAATTCTGAGAACTTTATTTCATCAAAGAGTGACAATGCTTTCTTCAGCTCACCAGTCGCGTGAAGAGAATCCATAAGAGTATTGTATATTTCAATACTAACGTATCCTTTTTCTTTCAAATGTGAGAATGCCTCTAGTGCCACTATTGGTCCCTTCTTCTCTACCAAAAGGGAGAAGAATTTGGAGAGATCATCAATAACCGGAAAACCCAATTTCTCCATCTGCTTGAGCAACTTGCAAAATTCTTCCATTCGTTTCGCTTCAGCATAAGCCACCAATAACGGTTTCACGGACAAGAAGTCCGGCTCAAGACCCTCCTGAATAGTGACTTGGAAAAGCCTGTAAGCCTTCTCAATCTTATTCAAATTGCACAAACCTTCAATAAGGTTATTATAAATCCCTAAATCAGCTCGGTATCCCGAGCTCACCAAATCCTTCAACAAATCAAAAGCCAAACCAACCTTATTCCCTGCCACAAACGACTCAATCAGCGATCCATAGATTGCTCTATCTATCAAATGACCCTTACTCTTCATCTCCTTGAACAACTCATAACCCTCCTCAACCCTCCCTACTTTAGACAGACCACCAATGATAGTAGCATATGCCATGACATCCGGCTCGACCCCATCTCTCTTCATTTCCTCCCAAATCCTCAAACAACCATCCAAATTCCCCTCCGGAACCATAATCCGAACCAACGCGGTATACGCAAACACATCCGGCTTACACAATTTCTCCCTCATCCTTCCCAAAACCTCCAACATCTCATCAATCCTCCCAGCCTTACACAATCCCTTTACCAAAACCATCAAAGTAACCCTCTCTTCAACCAATCCATCTTCCCTAAAATCACTATAAACCGACAATGCCAAATCCAAATGCCCTGTCCTAACCAAAGCATCCATGATCCTATTATACAAGAAAACCCTAGGTTTCACACCAAACTTATTCCTCATCTTGTCATAAACATGATAAACCCTAAGACCCCTTCCAGCGTCGGAATGCATTCGGATTAAGATCTCGAACTGCTTCTCCGACGGAGGCTTCCCCTGCGCGTCCATCAGCTCAGGGAGCTGATCGGCGGCGCGAAAGTGGTTGGAACGGTTAAGGCAGTAAGCGAAGGCATTGTAGGAGGCGAAATTATGGTTATAGCCTTTCTGCTTCTCCACCCAGTGGAAGAACTTGAAAGCAAGGGTAGGGTTAGTTTGGACTTTGAGCACCTCGGCGACGAGGTTGGGGGGAACCCTGCGGAGTTTGTTGAGTTCAGTTACGACCTGTGGGCCCCACTTGTAACCGTTTTTGCGGAAGGCGTCGATGATGAAGCGGGCGATCGGGGAGAGGCGGAGGGAGGCGGAGAAGGAGGCCTCCGAGGAGGGAGAGGGTGGTGTGGGGTTTGGGTGGGAGAGGAAGTGTGGGTCCCACTTTTGAATTTGGAAAGGGTGGGAGGATTTGGTGGGTTTGGGTTTGGGAGGGGAGAGGGTTTGGCGATTGGAGAAGAGACCACCGCGAACGGTTGGGCGGTTCTGGGAGGGCTTGCGGTGACCGTAGAAGAAGTAGAACTTGTCGGGTTTCGTTGGTGTTTGAGGAGGCATTTTGGAAGAAAAACACGACGACTGTCCAATTCTTGTGTTTTGTAGGAAACTTGTTTTGTGGAGGACCAGTACACCATTTTTTGTTGGTGTACTTCTTTCGGGTAAATTATGTTTTTGCTTATTTTAAGTTTTGGTTTGATCTATTATGTATTAAAAGTTTTGATATGATCTCTTATGCGTAAAATGTGGTTTTTCTTGCTTTTTTTTGTTCGGATTGATTCCTTATGTGGTCCTTTTTTATGAAAAAAATGGACACATTGATTTAATATTTGTAATATAAGGGACCAATTTGAAACTTTTAATATATAAGGGATCAAACTGAAACCTAGAATAGAGATAACGGACTAATTCAAAACTTTTAATAGATAAAGACCAAACTAAAACCTAAAATAAAAATAAGGGACTAAAAACATAATTTACCCATTTAGTTTTATAACACTTCTCTTGGTGTATTTTTTAAAAGGCAACAACTATGTCACTAGGTATGAAAAGATGGCTTCTATGGTGGGAACTGGGAAGTAGCCATGTGATTCATAATGAACTAATTTTTCTCACTGTTAGATCAAACTAATCTTCACGATCATATCATCAACTCTCTGCATTGTATCTTTCCTATTTTTTCAAACCCTAACAACACTCCTCTCTGTCGACATGACGAAATTACAGGACCTCACCGCCACCAACATTATACACACGATTGTCAGAATTCTGCTCCACCACGTACCTCCTTTGTTTCCCGAAAGTGGAGAGAAACCGAAACAAGTGAAAGAGTATGATTCTATATGGAGGTACTATGATAAGTTATGTAAGTCCTGTTTGATCAAACGGTTAAAACTCATGGTCCATTGTAAACCATATGCCTAACTTTCCCACCTAGCCATTACCGTATGAAAACTATGAACTTTGAACTTGAAGAATTAAGCTTTCCATAAAAAAAGCTCAGATCTCTTGTATGTGATGTCTGTTGTCATCCAATCGGTTAGAGCAACTTTGGTGCAAGGAGCTTAACCATGGAGCTTATTTTAGTTGACTTTGCTTAAAAATATAACTATGGAGCTTGTAGAAGCCACCACCTCTTATCCTTAAAAAAAACGTTTTTTTCTCTCTCAATCTCACCTGAAAACAAAATTGAGTTTGTTAGCCCACATAAATATAAATATGTTGGGTCAATTGTGGAATCCAATATAAAAAAAATTAAAAAAACCACCATTGAAATAAAACTAGTGAGATTGCTTAGGAGTTGCTTAAATCTTATGTGACATTTTGGACCCCAAAAAATGAGTCAGAAACACCCAAAGTGGGGGAGCTTAAATTGTCCCCATTGTAGATACTCTTACACCATTCGATTTCATTTTTTTTTTTCATTGGATTTCATATCGAGATTCCTATCGTAATAGAAATACACACAAGAGCATCTCCCTTGTGGGAAATTAAATTGGGTTTATATTCTATCTATTGACTTATATTTAACAAGCATCTTCTTCCTACTCCTACAATTTAAAATTAAAAAATAATTTTATATAAAAAGGATCGAGAATATAGAAGATGAAATCTTCAATCTTTGAGATATTAGAAGTTTTTTTTTTGGTACACGTGATATTAAACTTTTTAAAAGAGGATTAATGATCAGTACTCATTTAAAATATTTCTTTTTTCTGTCAAACTTATAAGTTTTTCCTTATTTGTCAAAAAAATGTTTTCCCTTATGTTTATAATCTATTGACTTACTATTTAACAGGTATCTTTTTCCTGTCCAGAGAGTACAGCCTAGTGGTAAAACATACGTAAGAGTTGTGTGGACGTTGGGAGTAGGGTTCGAACCCGCACCACTCTACTTCCCCCTTCCCCTTTAACTCCCCCTCTCTACTAACCATATGTAATAGGACAAAAAATGCATCTTCTTCCTACTCCTACAATATAAAATTTAAAAATAATTTTGTATAGGCTTAAATGCACTTTTGGTCCACCAGCTTTCTCAATTCGGTGATTTTGGTCCCCTATTTTATTTTTTACAATTTTGGTCATCTAACTTTCTCAATTTGGCCATTTTAGTCTCTCTGTTTTTTTTATTGCACTTTTGATCTCCCAAAAATCGTGAGTTGTGCACTTTTGCTCCTTCACTTTCCCAAAACCCAACATTTTTTGAAACCAAAAGTGCAAAAAATAATGATTTTGAGAGACCTCAAGTGTAATTAAAAAGTATGTGACCAAAATCACCAAATTGAGAAAGTTGGAGGACCGAAATAGCTAAAAATAAAATAGGGGGACAAAAATCACTAAATTGAGAAAGTTTGGGACCAAAAATGTAATTAAACTTTTTATATAAAAAGATTGAGATATAGTAGATGAAATATTCGATCTTTGAGATATTTGAAATTGGTTTTTGGTACACAAGTATTAAAACTTTTTAAAAGAAGATTAATGATCAATACTTATTTATAATATTTTATTTTTTGTGAAATTTAATATATATATATATATATATATATATATAATTTTGGTGTGGGCAACTTAAAATAATTCAAAATTAAAGTTTTGCAGGTTAAATCTAAAAAAATAAAATAAAAATCAAAGGCCTAGTTGCCCAGCCCATCTTTTTAATCTATTCTATCTATTATATTATCATCATTCTTAGCTCCCAATGGGCTCATCAAATTACAATACTAGACCTCTTATATTAATGACAAGTGTATACTTAAGGAGAATTTGGTCTTTTATGAAGGGACTGAACTACTACTAAGAGCTACTAAGGGTATGTTTGGATTGGTGGTAGAGGATGGAATGGAGTGGTATGGATTGGTATGGAGGCAGCTTCCATCGTTTGGTTTTGTCAAGAATGAATGGAGTGGTATGGAACATGATGGAATCGATTCCATCACATACCACTGTCTCCTCGATTTCCGTCCCCGATTGAGCAGTATCGATGGAATGAAGGGCTTGGTTTAGCTAATTACCTTTTTACCCCTCTCTTGTTCCACGTTTCTTCTTCTTCTTCCACGAAGACCACGACAGCGTTGATCTGCAGAAGAAAAAGGGGGCAGCGAGAGATGGAAGACGATGAACAGGGGACAACGAGAGAACAGAGAAGAAAAAGGGGCTTCATATTTATTATTTTAATTATAATTAATTAATTAATTAATAGCTATGTTAAATTTTTTTTGACGGGAATAACTATGTTAATTATAATTAATTACTATGTAAGTTTTAGGGGAAAAAATCTTGCTAAATTATTTAACTTTCATACAATTTTTTTTTTTAGTGCATTGTGGTAATTATTTGAGAAAACTATAATTTGCACAATTTCTTTTTTAGGTTTATGTCAGGGGTAAAAAAGGAATTTAAAAATTATAACTTATTCCATTTCGTTCTGTTCCATCGTAAAATACCCAAACAACAGAGTAGGAAATTTATTTCATTAAGCTCCGCTCCACTCCATTTCATCTCATTCCGTTCCGCTCTGCTCCACTATGTTCCATCAATCCAAACAAAGCCTAAGAGTAATTTGAAAAAAAAGAGGGTTGTTTTGAAGAGGGAAACCGTGTAGTCTGTACTCTCTCTACTTCCTTCCTGACACAAGCTATCTGCTCTCAAGACAGCTATCTCTTCTCCTCTGTTCCATCTCTTCCTTCTTTCATTTTATTGGTTCTCCCCCGGTACAGCTCCTCTTTCTTCCATTTTTTTTTGCTTCTCCCCTGTTCCATCTCTTGCTCCATTTTTTGCTTTCTTCTTCATTTTAGACACCGACATGCTCTCATCTAACGGTTCCAACGTGACACTAATCTCCGCTTTTGGTTTTTGTAGGAAAGTAAGAGTGCTTCTACAGTGCATGCACGGGACGAAACCAGAAGGTATGAGTTCAAATCCATTTTTATTTTCGGTTTTAAAGTTTCTTTTTTTTCTTGGTCACCTTTTGGCTTCGTCCTCTTTTTCTCCTCTTTTTGGTGTGACTTCAAATCCATTTTTATCTAACGGTTGCAATGTTTGTTTAGGTTTCTGCTGAGTTTACAATTTCCTCTTTGTTACCTCAGTGTGGTCTAAAGTTTCAAACTTTACAACTTAAAAACTTTTGGAACCCATAGGTACTGAAGGTTTGGTAAGTTTTGGGTTATGGTTAGTTTAAAGCTTTCAAGTTCCATTACCATTACTTTTAACTTGCTCGGTATCTTGGTTATGGTTCAAACATTGCTTTTTGTCATTTTAAATCACCTTCATCATCCTGTAGTCGTCTATTTACTCCTCTTCATTTCTTCTTTTACTTTCACAAATATATTTACCTTCTACATATGTAGTTGTAGCTCTTTTTGGGATTTTCCTGTAATATTATTAGGATCGATTACATGAATTTAGAACACCGAGTATTTTGATTACTTACTTGTTGAAGACATGATTGAAGTTGTCGTTGTCTCGTAGAGCACCGCAGCACAAACGGCCAAATCTTCCTTTGCCTGCTCACACACTCCAATTCTAGGTTTTCAATGGGAAAAACCGTAGACGAGCACAATCTGTCTTATGACGGCAAAGGGGACCTAGCCTATTTATTTCACAACCCTAGGACCACCCATCATGGGCCTAGTGATTGGGCCTACACTGTCTTCCACATAAATCTAAATCAGGTGTCCAAAAGGCCCAATACAATCAATCACATATTTGCGGCCTTGAGCATCATCAATTGGATCACAACATTATCCCGTTTTGTAAAAGCCAAAAGACATAATTGATTGTAGCCCACAAGGATTATCATAAATAATTCTAACATTCTCCCACTTGGGCAAAATCAATTATGTAATTTTAATTTGTAGAAAACATTTTGAAAACGACTCTCGGGCTAATAAACTATTTCCTAACGTGGCCACTAAACACATGATCCCAATATGCAACACCTAATTAAGACTCCATCCAACAAAAGCTAAGTGATACCGAATCATGGCGGTAGTCATATCTTATGTCGACATAACACCTTCCATGGTTACAAATACCACCAACTCCGTCGACTAGTCATTTATGTGGAGCGTAGCAAGAAAATGACATGCCAATGTGATCTAATAGCCATCTTTGTCATTTTCTTTGTCAGTCCTCAATTTTTCTCAAATGCATTAAAGCCAGAGAAATTGTATGGTTTATGTGAAACCATTATGCCTCAGCTCCAATATGGCGTCGATCACCGGCATAGTGATCCCATTGACCCCGGGCTCTAATACTTTAGCACTTATGCCTCGGCTCAATATGGCATCGACCAGAGCATAGTGGTCCTAAAGATACTGAGCTCCAATACTTTGCATTTGATATACACATACAAAATTAATTATAATAAAATTCATCTCATCATTAATCATAAAATCAAATGCAAAGTTTACATCAATATGCTAAAAGTAAATAATTTGAAATAAAATGTTCAATGACATAAACCAACATAAAACCTTGAGCTCCCACTAACCAAACACATCAAAAGAACCCACAATGCCCATGTTCTCAACATGTCTATTGAAAACAACAGGCCTGAGTCCTTTGGTTAAGGGATCAGCTAACATGGAATCTGTGCCAATATGTTCTACCATTATAGCACCCTCTTTCACAAGGTCTCTAACGGTTAGGTACTTCAACTCCAAATGTTTGGATCCACTAGAAGTCTTATTATTTTTTGTATAAAACACTACCGCACTATTATTACAGAAAATTCGCAGTGGCCTGGCAATGGAGTCCACAATGCGAAGTCCTGTCACCAGATTCCTCAACCAAACAGCATGAGTGGCAGCAGCAAAACAGGCAATGAACTCTGCCTGCATAGTAGAAGAGGCAACAAGAGTTTGTTTCTTACTCTTCCAAGATATCGCACCTCCAGCCAACATAAAAATGTATCCAGAAGTCCACTTCTGTCATCGGGGCACCACTTGAAGATGCGAATCTGTGTACCCCACGATCTCCAAGTTGTCCACCCTTCTGAATGCAAGCATATACTCTTTAGTCCTTTTCAAGTACCTCATCACCTTCTTGGCGGCCATCCAGTGATCATTCCCAGGGTTTGACTAGTATCTACCTAGAACGCCAACCACGAAAGCGATGTCAGGCCTAGTGCATACTTGGGCACACATGAGACTACCCAAGGCACTCGCAAATGGTTTATCATTCATCTCTGCTCGCTCAACCTCATTCTTAGGACATTGATCTTTGTTGAATTTGTCACCTTTAACAACTGGAACATCACCGGATTTACAATTCTGCATATTAAATCTCTCCAAGACTCTATCAATGTAAGCCTTACGAGATAATCCGAGTATGTGGCGTGATCTGTCTCTATGAATCTCGATTCCCAACACAAAAGAAGCCTCACCAAGATCTTTCTGTCAAAGAATCTAGTCGGCATCTTTTAGTCTCATGCAAAGACACCAAGGTCATTAGAAGCTAATAATATGTCATCAACGTACAACACAAGGAAGATAAATTTGCTCCCACTGACCTTGAGGTATATACATTGGTCAACTTTATTTTCCTCGAACCCCATAGAAGTCACCACTTCATCAAATTTCAAATACCACTGTCTAGAAGCTTGTTTCAGGCCATAAATCGAGCTCTTGACCTACAAAACAAGTTCTTACTATCACCAACATGGAAACCTTGAGGTTGATGCATGTATACTTCCTCACTCAAATCACCATTTAGAAAAGTGTCTTCACATCCATTTGATGCGACTCCAAATCAAAGTGAGCCACTAGAGCCATAATGATCCTAAAGGAATCCTTTGTTGATACTGGCGAAAAAGTCTCATTAAAGTCAATACCCTCCTTTTGTGTAAAACCTTTTGCCACTAGTCTAGCCTTGAACCTCTCAATGTTGCCCTTGGCATCCTTCTTTGTCTTAAAGACCCATTTACAACCAATTGCCTTACAATTGACAGGCAACTCAACAAGCTCCCATACACCATTAACTGACATAGATTGCATCTCTTCATCCATCGCATGCCTCCACTTATCAGACTGAGAGCAAGTGATAGCTTCCTGATAGCTCTTTGGATCAACAATGTCTCCAATGTCATATGCATCCTCATCGAGATAAGCGATGAAATCATCACTAATAGCGATTTCTTTTCTCTAGATGATCTTCTCAAAGGAATCATGCCTCGGGCTCTGTAGGTTGTGCAACCTCAACCACAGTAGGAGGATCAACAACATCATCGATGCGAGCGACTACATCCTCGATCGAACAACCATCCCAACCGAGCAACCGACCGAACACCGACAATGGAAGCGAGGTAAAGGTAAAGCAGCAGTCTCATGTGAAAGCATGTCGGTCTCATCGGATGGAGCAATGGGGTGCGCTACATCAAGTTCCAAGAATTTGGCATTTATGGACTCTACTATCCTTTCCTCTTAGGGACGAGAAGAACACTGTATCCTTTAGCACGTTACGGATATCCAATGAAAAAACAACGACTAGTCTTGGGGTGCATTTTCTTACGCAGGGATTATAAATTTTTACTTGATAGGGCAACCCAGGACTCGAAGATGGTTGGTGGGTTTTTCTGTCCCGAGTTCAAAAGGAGTTTTGGGAGCAGATTTACTAGGAACTCTGTTAAGAATGTATAGAGTGTTTTCAAGGCTTCACCCCACGATATTACGGCAAGTTACATCTACTCATCATGCTTCTCATCATATCCTTAAGAGTCCTATTACGTCTTTCGGCTACACCATTTTGTTCAGGAGTCCCAGGCATGGTGTATTGCGGAACTATTCCGCAATCCTGCAAGTATAAAGCAAATGGTCTCATATGTTGTCCTATGGAACCATATTTACCATAATACTCTCCACCACGGTCGGACCTCACAACCTTGATCACTTTTGCCAACTGCTTCTCAACTTCAGTTTAAACACTTTAAATTTTTCAAGTGCTTGATTTTTCTTTAATCAAATCTGAGATACCCAAATCGTGAAAAGTCATCAATGAAAGTAATGAAAAACACATTATCTTGATTGTAGAAGTAAGAGGCCCATCGATATCTGTGTGAATAATCTCTAAAAGATCGAGAACTTCTAGTTGCACCTTTCCTTTTGGTCTTCGTGAATTTTCCACGATGCAGTCCACACAAGTACCGGATCATTAAAATTCAAGGAAGGTAGAATATTTGCCTTTGTCAATCTCTCAACCCTTTCCCTAGAAATGTGACCTAAGCGCTTGTGCCATAGCATAAAAGATTTTTCTTCAACTTTGGATCTCTTAGCAACAGAACTCTCAACAACTAAGGATGAAGCAACATCATCGGAAGCTAAAGACAATTTATATAAACCATCAACCAAAAATCCATAACCAACAATTCGGGAGTTCAACATCAGACTCATTTCACCATTACCAAAAGTAAAACTGAAACCAAGTTTATCCAATAAAGAAATCGAAATTAAATTCCTCCTAAAAGAAGGTACATAAAAAGTATTCTTCAAAATAAGTTCAAAACCAGATCCTAAAATTATGCTGACGTCTCCCACTGACTCCATAGCTACTTCAAGATCATTTCCTACCCTTAGCTTGCTTTCCCTCAGACTGGGATCCCTCAGATTTCTGAACCCCTGTAAAGACGCAGCAATATGGGTTGTGGAACCACTATCAAGCCACCAAGAATCAATTGGGACATCAACTAGATTAGACTCAAAACAAACAAAAGCTAAGTTATTACCTCCAGATTTCTGCTTATTCTCTAGCCAAGCTTTGAACTTTGCACAATCAGGTTTCTTATGCCCCTTTTCCTTACACCAGAAGCACCAAATAGTTCTCTTAAAAGCATCGGCCTAGGACCTCCTCTGAGGATGGCGTTGACCCTTACCTGGTTTCCTTAATTCCCGATTCTTGTGAGAAGCATTAGGAGTATTCTGTGTTTCCAATTGCCGCTTCCCAGAATGGGGTTTGGTATGGACAGACAAAGAAAGCTACATCACTCTTTTCATTCTTGAGTTTCTCTTCCTCGGCAACACACTTGGTAATAAGATCATTCACACTCCAATTCTCACCAATGGTATTGTGGGCAGTTTTAATTTGTGTGAAATTAGCAGGCAAGCAATTCAAGGCATGACCGACAATAAATTTTTCATTCAGCTCAATTTTGTGGGATTTCAGCTTAGTTTGGATGTGAACTATCTTCAGAATAAATTCCCTTACACCCCCAATATTGTCATACTTCATGTCCATTAACTCTTTCATTAGACATCCAGACTCAGCATTGTCAGATACCTTGTACCTCTGTTCTAGAGCAGTGAGGAACTCCTTTGCTGTCCCTTTGTCAGGCAGACTACTAAGAAGGTGTTCAGAGACAGTTCTCTTGATAGCAATCAGACCCAATCTATCAGACCTCTCCCACTTAGCCAAAAGTTCTTTCTGATCAGGTGTGCTCTCCGCAGTGATCACAGGCTTATTCTCGCGCAAGGCTGAATCTAGATCGGCAATTCCTAGAGAAAACTCCAAGTCTTGCTTCCATTTCTTAAAGTTCGATCCTGTCAAGATCTCAATGGAAGCGTAAGAATTATTCATAGAAAGTCAGCTGTTAAAACAAAACATGAATGCATCAGATCATATCACAAGACAAGATATAGCTCAATAACGAAACAAGCTATCATCGTGAGGCGATATAATAGCACATTCCCTTTGGGCGTAATGCACATACCAAGGTCACAACCTCGGTCAAAACCTCGGATGGGTTAATCCATGAGCATACACTGAGTTCAGAAAATTGTCCCCTTTGGGTAGACAAGTCCCTTAGCCCAATGCATTCTCCAATAACTCCATCTTCAATCAACTTTCAATCACAACACATAACAACCCCCTTTGGGCAGGCAATCACATGCAATGACCAAAAGCATCCCTCAAACTACAAAGAAATTCTCATGAATTAATACAAACGGTCCCACTTTGGTGGTAACGGCTCATAACAACGCATGAAACTCTTGCATAGGAATCAATTTTCTCTTGTCTATACAAACGACACATTCAACAGGCAAGTACATCATTTAAATGAGCACCTTTACTGGTCATGTAACAAAATCAGTAGCATTCCAAACTGTTTTGCAATATACAGCGTGATAGACTAGCCTAACGAGAGCATGTATATAAAAACAATAGCACGCAATTATGCACAAATTTATAGGGAGAGTGATTATCACAATTAAATCCAAAATACATCACATTATTTTCTAATATATTTTTCAAATTTATTTTCTTCAGTAAAATAATTAAATAATCAATTTAATGTATTATATTATTTTAAAAATATTTAATGCAGCGGAAAAATTCTGGAAAAAATATAGTAAATTCAAGCACTAAATTTAGAGCACAACACAAAAAAATGCGTCGAAAACGGACTCACGTAGAGGCCGCACTCTCTCTCACTCTCCCTGCCCCGTGAGTGGGCTTTGTCCAGCGCGTGAATAGTACTTCGTCTCCTACCTCTGGCGGGTCGACCCGCAGTGGAACCGGGTCAGAACGTAGGCAAACGGGTCGGGCACTATTTTTCGTCGGTTCGGCTCCCTTTCTCGTGATTTTTCGTGGGTTCGATTCACAATTTAATTTACAATCATTTTAATACCATAATAACAATTGTTAACATCAAATCTGAGATCTAGGAAACCAAAAACGTGAAACATGAAAACCCTTGAACAATCATGGAATTTCATCAATTTCTCATTCTGTGGTTGACGAAAAATTACGAAACTCGTGTCTTTCAAATTGTATGAATGTGTTCTACAAAAACCCTATGGTTTCATGCTTCGATTCATTGTAAAACTTTAATCCGAATTTTGCAAACAATTCAAAACGTAAACAATCGAAAAAAAAAATTAAAGAAACCATCGTGATATAAACAATCGTGATCTAACAATCCGAAAATAATATAATACTTTGAATGCAAATCATGTTTTCAAGCGTTTATCAACAATTTACGATCATGGTTTTCAAGATTGGGATTCATGAACATCAACAAAACAAGAACGTATATTCAATACGGGTCCTAATTCATATAATCACTGCTCTGATACCACATGTAATATTATTAGGATCGATTACATGAATTTAGAACACCGAGTATTTTGATTACTTACTTGTTGAAGACATGATTGAAGTTGTCGTTGTCTCGTAGAGCACCGCAGCACAAACGGCCAAATCTTCCTTTGTCTGCTCACACACTCCAATTCTAGGTTTTCAATGGGGCAAACCGTAGACGAGCACAATCTGTCTTATGACGGCAAAGGGGACCTAGCCTATTTATTTCACAACCCTAGGACCACCCATCATGGGCCTAGTGATTGGGCCTACACTGTCTTCCACATAAATCTAAATCAGGTGTCCAAAAGGCCCAATACAATCAATCACATATTTGCGGCCTTGAGCATCATCAATTGGATCACAACATTAGCCCGTTTTGTAAAAGCCAAAAGACATAATTGATTGTAGCCCACAAGGATTATCAGAAATAATTCTAACATTTCCTTTACTGAGTTTCTTTGTTAATTTGTTGGGTTTGATTTACTGATTTTGAATATTTGGGCATATTCTTTGAGATAATTCTTCATTCCTTGATCTTGCATATGACTTACTGTGTGGTAGTTTGCATATACAGTATGGTAGTTTGCACAAACAAAGTTCTATGTTTCTATTAAATCACTAAATGTCATGCAGTATGGTAGCTAGCATCAAATCAAGCCTTAAAGTTTTGTGTTCATTCATCAAAAGCAATTTCAGATTACCTTAATTCCAAAAGGAAAACACCATATATGAAAAGGCTTGCTAACTTGGTAAGCAAAGATTTCTGTTTCAGCATATTATTGAATGTATAGGGTGGCTGACTAATGAGTAATGACTACTATAATTTCACAAAACTAGAGTTAATGAGTCCTTCTATATTTTTCACCTTTCTAAAATATTCAGTTTGCAAGGAATATTTGATGAATATGATACCCCAATAAATCTCTCCTTCAAGAAACACAAATATTCATGCATATTCTTTAATTGAAAATAACTTTTTGCAGTAAAAATTAGTCTAGCGAGCACGTACATATATACTTGAAACCATAATAAAACTAATCAATTTTTAATGATGTAAAGTATCTGCTGAATAATTACCAACGAGTAAAAGGAACATAAGGTTGAAACCAACATAAGGTTAAAAGGAGACATTCAAAAAAATCAAAACATACCACAACGTATGCACCCAACTTTTGATATTTCAAAAGGAAAATGACTTCCCTCACAAATTTAACATTATACTTAAATTATACTTAAATAAGAAAGGTAATACAAAGAAGTAGTCAGGTATGTCTTGGGCTGAACACAAAATGGGAAGAGAGAGGTTTATAGGCATTGACATCCATCACTTTAGGAGTACTATGTGTCAGCCGACCTAATGCATTCTATCAGATATTCATGCTACAAAAAAGAGTATAAAGTAGTAGTGCTAGAGAGTTGGTGTGCAGAGATGTTTGAAATTATAAGGCTAACAAGTGAAAAGATACTTTCTTACTCAACCAAATCTGTCCCAGACCAAACCAAACGGTAGCAACCATTAACTAATGACTGTCCTGCGGTCTGTGCAGTTTTTTTTGCTACTTTTTGTACCATTGTTCTGCTTATTGCTTATTGCTTATTGCTTCATGGTCTCGATAAAAGATATGAATGAATAGATATCAACACAAAGGGCACAGGTTCGGATCATTGAGGAAGCTAAGAATGCAGAGATAAATCAGTCCAATGGAGAAGAAAGTGTTATGAAAGAAGCAAACAAACTGATGAAAGCATAGAACAACAAAACAGAAGAGAGAAAAGGAGAAGAACACATAAACAATTACGTGGTTCACTCACAATGTGTGAGCTACATCCACGGGCAGAAGAGTAAGCAATTCACTATGATCTTGGACTGAATACAAAGTGATTGATCCTCTCACCCTCTCTCAAATTCAGAATGAATTCTCACATGGAACTCTCCTAGCAAGCTGACTTATATACTGACTAAGAGAGGTTAATAATACAATGAGAGGTAGAGGATACATTCTGTTATAATCAACTAACTACAAACAGAATTGCAACTGAATGAAGACAGCACCAAGCTCAATAACAGTTCCAACCGAAAGTAACAGAAAAATTGACAATGGTTAACCGAGTTCTCAAGCCATAAGGTCAACAAATCTCCACCTTGGATTGAGAGTACTCTATCAGTTGCAAAGTCACTTACTCTCTTCTACTGCCATTTCAGGATTGTTATCTCCAACAATCAACATTTAGCAAATCCAAGCAATGCATGAATTTGCTTTTAGGAACCGACTTGGTGAACATATCTGCAGGATTCTCTTTAGTGTCAATCTTCTGAACCTTCACCCTTGATTCTGTTCGAATGAAATGATATCTCACATCTATGTGTTTGGTTCTCTCATGATGAACCTGATCCTTGGCCAGAAAAATAACACTCAAACTGTCACAGAAAATCACAGCCTTGTCTTGAGGAAATCCTAGATCAGTAATCAAACCTTTCAACCAGATTCCTTCCTTAGCAGCTTCAGTTAGGGCCATATATTCTGCTTCAGTTGTAGATAAGGATATTGTTGGTTGTAGAGTAGCCTTCCAGCTGACAAGACACTTCCCAATTGTGAAAGCATAACCTGTCATAGATTTCCTAGCATCCGGATCAGTGGCATAATCTGAGTCTGAGTAGCCTGCTAAATGCAGATCAGCATTGGTACCATAGATGAGACCAACATCACTAGTTCCCTTCAAATACCTGAGTATCCTTTTGACTGCTTGCCAATGTTCTCTTCCTGGTTTTCCCATATATCTACTAACCACACTCACTGTTTGAGCTAGATCTGGCCTTGTGCAAACCATTGCATACATGAGACTCCCAACAGCATTGGCATATGGAACCTTGGACATATATTCAACTTCAGATTCTGATTGAGGTGCACAAGCTTCTGAAATACGAATGCTACTGGTTAAAGGTGTGCTGACAAGTTTAGTTGTGGTCATGCCAAACCTTGTTAGAATTTTCTGAACATAATCTCTTTGACAAAGAAAGAGCTTCTTCGGATTCCTGTCTCTATATATCTCCATGCCCAGAATTTTTCTTGATGCCCCTAAGTCCTTCATATCAAATTCAGAATGGAGAAGTGATTTCAGTTTCTGAATCTTGACTTTGTCTTGAGATGCAATAAGCATATCATCTACATAGAGCAGTAGATAAATGCTAGATCCTTTCTCCACCTTGCTATGATAAACACATGAGTCATAGGGACTTCTGCAGTAACCATTTGAAGTCATGAACAGATCGAACCTCTTATACCATTGCCTTGGAGATTGCTTCAAACCATAAAGGGATTTCTTCAATTTGCAGACCAGATTTTCCTTTCCTTGTTCCTTAAATCCTTCTGGTTGTTTCATGAAGATTTCCTCCTCAAGTTCTCCATGTAAGAATGTTGTCTTGACATCTAATTGCTCTAGTTCCATGTCTAAGTTAGTAACCAGAGCAAGTAGAACTCGGATTAAAGTGTGTCTCACCACTGGGGAGAAAATTTCATTATAATCAAGCCCTTCTTTCTGACTATAACCCTTGGCAACAAGCCTTGCCTTGAACTTGACCTGTTCTGATTCTGTTATACCTGGCTTTTTCTTATAAATCCACTTACATCCCACAAGTCTTCTTCCTGCAGGCAGTTTGACAAGCTGCCATGTTCTGTTTTTCTGTAGAGATTCCATCTCCTCATGCATGGCAGTGACCCACTTGCTGGATTCTGAACAAGTAACTGCTTCATGATAGCTAGCAGGCTCAATAGGATCAATTACCTCAGCCACTTGAAGAGCATATGAAGTCATATCTTCAAAACCATACCTGACAGGAGGCCTGATATTTCTCTGAGGTCTGCTGGGGACAGTTTCAGTTTGAGTAAGATCGAATTATGTTTCTGTGGAATCAGTTTCAGCTTGATCAGGAGATTTAGATTGATCATCAATATTGGTAATTGAAGGCTCCACCTGTTTAGAATTTTCAGAATCATCCATTTCTGTTTGTGAATCAGATTTGGATGATAGTAGAGATGCTTCATGAAAGGTAACATCTCTACTTAGAATTACTTTCCTTTCAGATGGTGAATAAATTCTAAAACCCTTTACACCCTCACCATAACCAACAAAAGTTCCTTTTCTAGCTCTAGCTTCAAGTTTCCCTTCATTAACATGATAATAGGCAGGACATCCAAACACTTTTAACAAAGAATAATCAGCTGGTTTGTTTGACCATACCTCAATAGGAGTCTTCCAATCAATGGCAGTTGAAGGGGTTCTGTTGATCAAGTAGCATGCTGTACTTATAGCCTCAGCCCAGAAATTCTTGCCCAAACCAGAATTGGATAGCATACACCTAGCTTTCTCCAACAAAGTTCTATTCAATCTCTCAGCAACACCATTTTGTTGGGGAGTGTTTCTGACTGTGTACTGTCTTGCTATTCCTTCATTCACACAATAATCCCTAAACTCCTCTGAACAGAATTCCAGCCCATTGTCGGTTCTTAGTCTCTTGATTTTCTTCCCAACTTGATTCTCAATTAGGATCTTCCACTGTTTGAAACACTTGAAAGCCTCAGACTTATGCTTCATCATAAACACCCAACACATCCTTGAGTAGTCATCAATTATGGAAAGGAAATATCTAGCTCCTCCTAAAGAAGGAACCTTTGAAGGACCCCAGCAATCAGAATGTATATAGTCCAGAGTAGCCTTGGTATTGTGTTGTGCCTTTTGAAAACTCGTGCTGTTTGCCAAACACACAGTGTTCACAAAACTTGATTGGCTCCAGTTTCTGACTTCCAAGCAAGCCTTGTTTGCTGAGAACTTGCATGGCCATATCACCCAAATGGCCGAGCCTCATGTGCCACAGGGAATTACCAACAGATATGTCTTTTTCAATGCTTGTGATAGCAGCAGCCGAATCAATAACAGTAGAGCCTTGCAGAATATATAGATTCCTTTGCTTGATTCCCTGCATAACAACACAGTTTGCATTTTTCTTGATTTTCATGATCCCACCTTCAACATTGCAAGTAAAACCCTTTGAGTCTAATGCTCCCACAGAAATTAAATTTCTTTTCAGCTCTGGAACATGTCTTACATTGGTCAAGGTTCTCACAACATTATCATGCATTTTAATCTTGATTGACCCGAGACCAATAGCTTTGCAAGGCATGTCATTTCCCATAAGAACATTTCCTTTAGGCTTTTCCTCATAAGTGATGAACCAATCCTTGTGAGGACACATGTGGTGAGAACACCCAGAATCAAGAACCCAATGCTCAGAGTCTTCCTTTGCATCACTGACATTGAGAGCTAAATCGAATCGATTGATTGATCATCTTGGATGTTTGCTGCACGAGAATCTTGCTTCTTCTTCTTCTTGGGACAGTCCTTCTTCCAATGGCCAACCTCTTTACAGTAGTTGCAAATATCTTTAGGATTAACAGTGGTCTTCTTCTTCCCTTTCCCCTTATTCTTGTTTTTAGTTTTAGGGGGATTGGAAACAATTAAACCAGATGCAGAATTTTCTTCAAAACCAGCAGATGCTTTAATCCTAATTTCTCTTGAATATAGGCTTGATTTTACTTCTTCCAAAGTAATACTATCTTTCCCAACACTTAAGGAATTAACAAAATTCTCATAAGAGGAAGGTAAAGAAGTTAACAGAATCAAAACTATATCCTCATCATCCATTTTGACATCAATATCACGAAGTTCCAGCAGTATGTGATTCAATTCATCAAGATGTTCTTGCAATTTCATACCTTCTTTCATGCGGAGACCAAATAACCTTTTCTTCAGCAGCAACTTGTTGCATAGGGACTTGGTCATATAGAGTTTCTCCAATTTAAGCCACAAACCCACAGCAGTTGATTCATCAGCAACCTCATAAAGGACTTCATCAGAAAGGGAAAGGAGAATCAGAGAATGAGCTTTCTCCTCATGTTGCACCGCAGCATCCTTTGCAGCCTTCCCAGCTTGACCAGAAAGCGGAGCCCAGACCCCTTGTTCCTTTAACAGAGCGCGCATCTTAATGCGCCACAGATTGAAGCTGTTTTTGCCATTGAACTTCTCAATCTTGATTGAGTTTGTCATTCTTGAACTGATTTGGTAGAAAACTCTATCGAGCAGAGAAACTGAGTGGTGAATATTGAAAGATCGCCTTGAACAGAAGCGGAAGATAGCGCGGTTTTAATCTGAACCGAGCTCTTGATACCAGTTTGTTATGAAAGAAGCAAACAAACTGATGAAAGCATAGAACAACAAAACAGAAGAGAGAAAGGGAGAAGAACACACAAACAATTATGTGTTTCACTCACAATGTGTGAGTTGCATCCACGGGCAGAAGAGTAAGCAATTCACTATGATCTTGGACTGAATACAAAGTGATTGATCCTCTCACCCTCTCTCAAATTCAGAATGAATTCTCACATGGAACTCTCCTAGCAAGCTGACTTATATACTGACTAAGAGAGGTTAATAATACAATGAGAGGTAGAGGATACATTCTGTTATAATCAACTAACTACAAACAGAATTGCAACTGAATGAAGACAGCACCAAGCTCAATAACAGTTCCAACCGAAAGTAACAGAAAAACTGACAATGGTTAACCGAGTTCTCAAGCCATAAAGTCAACAGAAAGACTGTTGTAATTTTGTGATATTTCAAAAGTGGGAAGTCCCACATAGGATGGCTCTTTAATGGTGTGATTGGTTAAGGTGAAATAGGGAAGAGAGGGTGAAGGAGGAGAGAAGTTGGGGAGAGAGAGCAAAGTCACCTTGTTTGGTAAGAAGAGAAATAGGGAAGAGAAATAAAAAAACATGTGGGCCCCACCAAAATTTCTTTCTCTCCAAAGTTGAGGAGAAACAATGGGGAGAAGAGATATTTTTATTGTTTTCCTATAATACCCCCAATTAGTTTGATAAATTTATAAAATGTTGTCTCTTTTTTTCTTGCCAACGAAATTGATTTTTTTTTTATCTAGTTTGTAAATATTTTTTTAGAACGTGACTTCCCTGAAGTTCTATTTTTTTAAAAAAAATGGTTGTTTCATTAATTTTATAATTAATAAATTAATGTATTTAATTTAATAATTTATTTTATGTGATGTATATGTTTTTTGACTACAAAAATCAAATTAAGAAAGTAAATTAATTAATTAATTGAATTCAAATAAAAAATTATTTTTATGGGAGGTTTTCAAAATTCAAGGGTACTCTTGTACTTTTGACTACAATAACCACTTCTCTCTTCTCTATTTCTCTTTTCTTTCTCTTATTCCAATCAATACCTCAAATCTACTCTATTTCTCACCTATTTCTCTCTTCCTACACTCTCTCCCACATATTTCTCTCTTCACAATTTCTCTTCTAAACCAAACATAGGCTAAGAGTCATAGTGTTTATAAGCCAATATGTTAGATGAGGTGGTAAGAGTGGTTTGGGAAAGAGATGGGCCTCGCGCACATGAGCTTGGCCCAAAGTGAGAGGTTTCAGTGCAAATCTTCCGATTTCCCCCCCTGTGTGCACGATTAGCCTTGCGTTCCTTTTTAATTCTTGGATTAATATTTTCGAAGATATTTTTTATTTGAGAAGGCTTATCCGAAAACCATTGATTTTAGTCAGTTTTGATCCTTGACCAAGTCCTACACGGTTTTTAGTGGTCATAACGTTCTTAGTGGTCATTATCCACTAACGGTAACATTTCACCACTAATCACACGATTATCTCCACCAACGGCTCTTTTAATTAATTATTTTCCGATCGGATTAATTAATTAATTATTTTTCGATTTCTTATTTAAGCCTGAGAGACTACCTTGTGTGATAGACTGAAAAATTATTCTTCACGGACCTTCCTGGGTCACACATTCCAGCTGTTTCTTCTTCTTCTTGCTGTTCTGATACCCTAGCGATCCTGGGACGAACCCGTTGTACCCTGGGGATTTGCGTGCAGTAGGCGGATAAATCCTTAAGGGCAGTCTCACCGACGCCTCGGGTTTCTTTCTCACGAGTTTCTATTTTGCAGGTTCTTTGTTCGTTCCATCACAATTCGGCATTATCAACAACAATCTTAAGGATTTAACATGACTACTGATCACGCTGCCGATACAACGAAGATGAACAACGACGAGACCAACCATGATCAACATACTGCGCTACCTCCACCGGTGCCAACGATCACCTGCGCGAAGCCGTTTCCTGACGTATCAAAAATCGAGGTCTTCAGCGGCCAAAATTTTCGAAGATGGCAAGAACGAGTCCATACCGTCCTTGACGTACATGGGGTCGTCTATGCTCTAACAGATCCCAAACCGACAACGCCAGCCAAACAAGTCGAGAATTGGACATATGCTAATAAGGTTTGTCGTCACACCTTAATCAGTACTTTGTCTAATGATTTGTTCGATGTCTACTGTTCGTACAAGGAAGCAATGCAGATCTGGGACTCTATGATCCTCAAGTACTGCCGAGGATCTTTGGGAAACAAAAGTTCGTGATTGGAAGCGCTACAAATGGGAGATGGCTGAGGACAAAGACATCAAGGCGCAGATCAATGAATACCATAAGCTGCTGGAAGAACTGAAGTCTGAGAACATCACTCTGCCAGACGAGTTCGTGGCTGGAATACTCATAGAAAAGCTGCCGGACTCCTGGAAGGACTATAAATAGCAATTAAAGCACAAGCAAAAGCAACTATCTCTTCCTGATTTGATTACCCACATTATCATTGAGGACACCAACCGCAAGGAGTGCAGTGCTGCAAGGGCAAAGGCTTTGGCTTCTCGTGCTAACATGGCGCAAGGCAAATCGCAGAAAAAGAGGTACGATAACAAAAGGCCTGATCACAGTAACAATAATAATAATAAAAATGATTTTGTCCCACGTGTTGCTAACTCCAATTTCAAGAAGAAAGGCATGTGTTTTGTTTGTGGAAAGCCAGGTCATCATGCACCTCAATGCAGGCATAGAGCGAGAAACGACAATCCTCCTAAGCCAAAGGCCAATTTGGTCGAGGCCGAAGGAGATGATGACATTATTGCAGCGGTCATTTATCAAGGCAACATTGTGACCAATGTGAACAAATGGGTGGTAGACTCTGGGGCTACCAGGCATATTTGTGCAAGCAAAGATGCTTTTACCTCCTACACTACTGTGGGGGATGGAGAAGAACTTGTGTACCTTGGTGATTCTCGTACTGCTGCAGTCTCGGGAAAGGGAAAAGTTCTTCTAAAGCTCACATCTGGAAAGACCTTGGCTCTTAGTGACGTGCTGCATGTCCCTAGCATAAGGGCAAATTTAATTTCTGTGGCCTTGTTGGGAAAAAGAGGAGTTAAAGTGTCATTTGAGTCTGACAAGATTGTAATGACAAAAAATAATGTCTTTGTGGGAAAGGGGTATTGTGATCAGGGACTTTTTGTTCTTAATGTTTCTGAAGTTATTAATGGAAATGCATTTTCTTCTGCGTATTTGCTTGATTCGTATGATATATGGCATGCTAGACTAGGACATATTAATTCTGCGTATGTTGATACAATGCGACGTTGTGGCATGATTTCCTTAAGCGATAGTCAACATGGAAAATGTGATGTATGTGTAGAATCTAAGTTAAGTAAAAAGCATTGTCCCCCTATTAAGCGCGAAACTAAGTTACTTAGCTTAATTCATACCGATCTAGGAGATTTAAAACAAACTATGACTAGAGGCGGTAAAAAATATTATGTGACTTTTATCGACGATTTTTCTAGATACACTAAAGTTTATTTATTAAGGCATAAAGATGAAGCGTTTGATATGTTCCTTTCTTACAAAGCCGAAGTAGAAAATCAATTAAGTAAGAAAATCAAACGTGTGAGATCCGATAGAGGTGGTGAATAATTGTCCTTTAATGATTTTTGTGAAAAAGAAGGCATTATACATGAAACTACTCCCCATTATTCACCTCAATCAAACGGTGTGCTGAGAGGAAATAGAACGTTAAAAGAAATGATGAATGCTATGTTAGTTAGTTCTTCCGCACCCGACAACCTTTGGGGCGAAGCTATTTTGACTGCGTGCTTTATACAAAATAGAACTCCGCATAGAGCTACCGACAAAACACCCTATGAATTATGGAAAGGTTACCAACCTAACTTAAAATATTTGAAAGTGTGGGGGTGTTTAGCTAAGGTAATGTTGCCTGAGCCTAAGAGAAGGAAAATTGGTTCTAAAACCTCTGATTGCATGTTTATAGGATATGTCGAACATAGCGCTGCCTATAGGTTCTTAGTAGTAAAGAGTGATGTACTTGATAACAACATAATTGTGGAAACAAAGAATGCTGAATTTTTTGAGAACATATTTCCTTTGAAATATGCAAGTACATCTAAACAGCCATTAGAAATTGCTAATGATGATTTACACGAGGACCTTAGGAGGAGTAAAAGACCAAGAAAAGAAACATCCTTTGGAAATGATTTTTATACTTATCTTGTTGAAAATGATCCTCAAACCTTTTCTGAAGCTATTTCTTCTTCTGAAGCTAATTTTTTGAAACAAGCTATTAAAACCGAAATTGATTCTATTTCGAAAAATAAGACTTGTATTTTAGTAGATTTACCTCGAGGAGCAAAAGCAATTGGTAGTAAGTGGATTTTCAAAAGAAAATATAACCCCGATGGGTCGATTGAAAAATACAAAGCTAGATTGGTTGCAAAAGGGTTTTCTCAAAAAGAGAATATTGTATTCACACTTGGTGGTGGTACGGCAACTTGGAGATCAGCCAAACAAACAATAATAGCGAGATCAACTATGGAGTCAGAGTTTGTAGCTCTGGAATTGGCTGGTACTGAAGCTGAGTGGCTAAGAAATTTTTTAGCAAAAATTCCTTTGGGAATAAAACCTACACCATCAGTGTCAATACATTGTGATAGCCAATCGGCAATAGCTGTTGCAAAGAATAAGTCATATAATGGCAAAAATAGACATATACAATTGAGACATAATGTGGTAAAGCAATTGCAAAAACAAGGAACAATATCGATCGATTATGTGAAGTCAGAAGTGAACTTGGCAGATCCTCTGACAAAGCCCCTGGGGAGGAAATTAATTTGTGATACATCGAGGGGAATGGGACTTGAGCCAATTGAAATTAACAAGTGATGGGAACCCGACCTTTGTGATTGGAGATCCCATGAAGAAGGTTCAATGTGGTAAAAACAAGTCACTTGTTAGTTCTGCTAACACTAAATTTAATTAATTAAGTTTTTGTCCCTTTCCTATGGTGTCTTTGAGAAAGTGTTAGACACTGCATTACTGAGAGGTTAGCTGTTAGCTTTTAATGATTTTCATATCCCTTATGGGTGGTGTATGATTTGCAGCATACACTTGATGAAATCACCTATATGAGTGTCAAGTGGGGCCGCTTGCATGAGATCCTGGCGAGATCTCTAGAGCACTCATGAATACCGGGCACGCGCATGGCCCATTAGCGCAAAACGGCGTAATAGCAAGAATTGTGGGGGTGTAGTGTGATTGATAGACCTCTAACACACATCAAGTGTCTTGGGTTCATATAGCTTGGCTACACCAATTCACTGTGTGTTAAGTCTTATTAGTCTAGGACTGGTTCATATAGCTTGGCTACACAGTTCCGATGCACTACATCCATGATGTTGACCCAGGATTTTTTTTTATTTCTAAATGTTTTCACACTTTTAAAATATGTGGGGGATTGTTGTAATTTTGTGATATTTCAAAAGTGGGAAGTCCCACATAGGATGGCTCTTTAAGAGTCATAGTGTTTATAAGCTAATATGTTAGATGAGATGGTAAGAGTGGTTAGGGAAAGAGATGGGCCTCGCGCACATGAGCTTGGCCCAAAGTGGGAGGTTTCAGTACAAATCTTCCGATTCCCCCCCTGCGCGCACGATTAGCCTTGCGTTCCTTTTTAATTCTTGGATTAATATTTTCGAAGATATTTTTTATTTCAGAATCCGAAAACCATTGATTTTAGTCAGTTTTGATCCTTGACCAAGTCCTACACGGTTTTTAGTGGTTATAACGTTCTTAGTGGTCATTATCCACTAACGGTAACATTTCACCACTAATCCCACGATTATCTCCACCAACGGCTCTTTTAATTAATTATTTTCCGATCGGATTAATTAATTAATTATTTTTCGTTTTCTTATTTAAGCCTGAGAGACTACCTTATGTGATAGACTGAAAAATTATTCTTCACGGATCTTCCTGGGTCACACATTCCAGCTGTTTCTTCTTCTTCTTGCTGTTCTGATACCCCAGCGATCCTGGGACGAACCCGTTGTACCCTGGGGGATTTACGCGCAGTAGGCGGATAAATCCTTAAGGGCAGTCTCACTGACGCCTCGGGTTTCTTTCTCACGAGTTTCTATTTTGCAGGTTCTTTGTTCGTTCCATCACAATTCGACATTATCAACAACAAAGACAACAAAGAAGGAACATGTTAAATGGCTTTATAGGAGTGTTGTTCTCAAATTGGTTATGCTGCAAGTTGTGACTTCTCATTTGGTATTGGCTGCGGTGTTTGCCCTTCAATGTAACAGGAAGATATAGCCAACTGTATGAGGAACATATATAGTTGAAAATATGTGATTCTCTTTTTTTTCTTTTTTCTTTTTTATATTAAAAGACAGAAAAGGAGCCTCGTTAAAACCTTCTGATGCAAAACCCTCCTTAGAATAAAAACATCTAGAAGGAAAAATAGTACTTCTCCCTATATTTTATTGAAAAGAAAAGGAAAAAAGTGGAACAAGGAAACATGGGAGGACTAGGCCAAAACCCAAGAAAAATAACAAAAGTCAAACCAGTAGGAATGAAAACCAAACCTATCAAGAAGGAACTAGAGCTAGTGCTAGTCTTAAACCAGTTATTGTGCAAAAGCATCACTATAGCAGAAATGATCCCAGCTAGGCTGGTACCAAGACTCCTAACAATCATTTGTAGCACAAAAACAAAAGCAAAAAGAACCAGATCCATAGAAGAAAAAACTAAGACTATAGGAAGGAAAGCCTAGCCTATTTATTTATAAACAAAACGAAAGTTGGAAATCCTAAACCGATTTCGAAAGAAATCTTCCCTAATAAAGTTTGGAATCAAGTTCCACCATAAAAAACCAGCCTGGGTCGTGCCAAATGAGGCTAGCTTATTAGCACAAGAATTTCCTTCTCTGAACATATGAGAAACCTTGAAGCGCATGGAAGAAACAAGAGTAAGACAATTATTCCGACGAGTGCGAAGCTTCCAAGGAGCAATGGTCGGATTGGAGAGAGCTAGGATGACCAGCTGAGAGTCACATTCCAACCAAAGCCTATGCCACCCCCTGTGGTGAGCCTCCTCTATAGCAATCATAGAAGCAAAGAGCTCAGCGTGCAGAGAAAAAGAAATACCTAGGTAGGAAGAAAAACTACCAAGCACGACACCACTACTATCCCGAAAAATACCTCCACCTGCAGCATGGCCCGAGGCTCCCTTAGCAGCACCATCAGTGTTAACTTTAATCCAACCACGGGGAGGCAACATCCAATCAACCTGAATGATAGAGGGGGACTTCTTGGGATGACCTGAAATCTTGAAGAATTTTAGAATAGTGAATCCATCAATTAAAGAAGACATACAGTGCCTGGTGAAGCTGCCCGTGAGAGAAGTATTACTAGAAATCATATTGATAGCAGATCTCTGAGCAATGAACTTGTTTTCAAAACGAAGGTTGTTCCTACAAAACCAAATAGTAGAGAAAATGTAGGTGATACAGGCCAATAAGACATCTTTAACCTGAAGACTCCAATCTCGAAGGAGAACAGAGAGAATGGTTTGATAAGAAGAAATATCCAGAGAAATCTTAATAATTGCACCAAACCAAAGCCACAGGCTACGCGCAAAAAGGCAGCTGAGGAAAAGATGGGAGGAAGTTTCCTCCGCTTGGCCACAAAGACTACACATGGACACGACAATACACTCACAAGAGCAAAGTTGCTCATCAGTAGGAACACGATCATGAAGAAGGCGCCAAACAATAAAAGTCCTAGAAGGGGGAATCACCGGGGTCCAAATCCGCTTTCCCCAAGGCAAAGAAAGTTGAGATTGGGACAGAAAATCATAAGAGTCTTTGAATCCAAGTATATCAGAATCTGTACCTTCCCAAAGCAAATGGTCCTCAGACGGAAAAGCAGGTAGCTCAGTGAGAACAATTCGGTGACCAGATGAGGGAACCTGGAATTAAAAGATTCTGGGATATTCCACCTATTATCTGTAATAAAAGCTGCTACAGAAGAATGGAGGGAACTATGAAAGGCCTCCGGGATGCCAAGAATGTTCACAATAGGTTCAGAAAGCCATTTGTCCTTCCAAAATTTGATAGTGCTACCATTTCCCACAGTCCAAATAGAGTTTGCCATGATTGAATCCAAATGAGGCTTAATATCTGGCCAAATAGAGGATTTCACATAAGTCAGAATAGGCTTACCATGACGAAAATACCTAGCTCTGAGAAACCTTGCCCATTGATTATTAGATGAACACAGGTCCCAACCAAGCTTGAGGGAAGCTGCCGAATTGATAGAACGAAGTGAGCGAATACCCAGACCATCTTGTTGAATAGGAGTGCAAACCTTCTTCCAAGCAACGGTAACAAGCTTTCTCTTATTAATATCCCTAGACCAAATGAAGTTTCTGATGCAGTTATCTAAGTGCTTTAGGAGAGACACTGGCCAGGAGTACAAATGAAAGCTATAGAGGAGCAAGCTATGAATGACTGATTGAACAAGCTGAACTCTTCTCATGATAAAGAGAAGGGAACCTTTCCAAGAAGCAAGCTTAGAGAGAATCCTGTCTGAAATAGGCTTCAAATGGACATTGCTAGGCTTACCTTTGAAAAGTGGCACTCCCAACTAAGTGAAAGGAAGATGGCCCACAGAAAAACCAAGTAAATTAGAAATAGAAGCTACCCTGGAAGGGGATAAACTGCCAGCATAAAATTTACATTTGGAAAGACTGAGAAGTTATCCAGAGGCTTGGCCATATTGATTAAAAAGATTCATAAGAGCCTCAATGTTACGCTTAGTGCCTTTGCAAAACACCGAAATATCATCAGCATAAAGAGTGTGAGAAGGAGTGGAACAACCTCTAGGACTTGCCATAGGGAGAAGAGCCCCAGTGTTAACAATATGAGTAATGCCCCTGCTTAAAACATCCTCAGCAATACAAAACAAGAGAGGAGAAAGAGGATCTCCTTGCCTAACACCTCTTTTACAAGAAAAGAAGCCAATAGTCTTACCATCCACAGAGAATGATAATTTAGCAGAATTCAGAATAATACGCACCCAACTACAGAATTTAGCATTGAAACCAAAAGCCTGCAAAACATTAAGCAGAAAATCCTAATCCATAGTATCAAAAGCCTTTTTAATATCAAATTTAATAGCCAGATTACCACCAAAAGACTTAGAATCCGACATATTAACAGCTTTAGAAGCAATGCAAAGATATTCTGAGATTTGCCTGCCTGTGATTCTCTTCTTTTAGTTGATTGGTTCTTTTGAAAGCTATAGAGGAGCAAGCTATGAATGACTGATTGAACAAGCTGAACTCTTCCCATGATAAAGAGAAGGGAACCTTTCCAAGAAGCAAGCTTAGAGAGAATCTTGTCTGAAATAGGCTTCAAATGGACATTGCTAGGCTTACCTTTGAAAAGTGGCACTCCCAACTAAGTGAAAGGAAGATGGCCCACAGAAAAACCAAGTAAATTAGAAATAGAAGCTACCCTGGAAGGGGATAAACTGCCAGCATAAAATTTACATTTGGAAAGACTGAGAAGTTGTCCAGAGGCTTGGCCATATTGATTAAAAAGATTCATAAGAGCCTCAATGTTACGTTTAGTGCCTTTGTAAAACACCAAAATATCATCAGCATAAAGAGTGTGAGAAGGAGTGGAACAACCTCTAGGACTTGCCATAGGGAGAAGAGCCCCAGTGTTAACAAGATGAGTAATGCCCCTACTTAAAACATCCTCAGCAATACAAAACAAGAGAGGAGAAAGAGGATCTCCTTGCCTAACACCTCTTTTACAAGGAAAAAAGCCAATAGTCTTACCATTCACAGAGAATGATAATTTAGCAGAATTCAGAATAATATGCACCCAGCTACAGAATTTAGCATTGAAACCAAAAGCCTGCAAAACATTAAGCAGAAAATCCTAATCCATAGTATCAAAAGCCTTTTTAATATCAAATTTAATAGCCAGATTACCACCAAAAGACTTAGAATCCGGCATATTAACAGCTTCAGAAGCAATGCAAAGATATTATGAGATTTGCCTGCCTGTGATTCTCTTCTTTTAGTTGAATGGTTCTTCTAAATATATAATGCAGACTTTGACATTGTTTCCTGCTATGGATGTCATCCTTTGTTCAAGATAAAGTAAAAACATGCTTTATCTATTTCGAGTTATTATTGCAGATCATTGGTGCAGTTTTAGAGTAATATATCTGGAAAATTCTATACATGTGAATGTAACTAATACCATTTTTTATACCCCTTGACAAAATTTAAGTTGAAGTCATGGATAGAGATCAAAGTTGAAGTCATGGATAGAGATCAAAATATAATGAAGGATGACAAAATTTATGTTTATCAAACACTGTTGATAACTCTTACTGAATCTATATAATGTTAATAATTATCAGTTTCATTTGCATTTCTAATTCTGTTATATATCCCTATTATATTCTTAATTTTATATTATCATTCAGAAAAACATAACACGACGCGTCCCGTGCGTAGTACGGGTATTTTGCTAGTGAGTATTAAATTAAATAACAAAGTCATAATATTATCTCTCTTTTTTATTGTCAAATTTTTTTTGTCTCTCTCTCTCTCACCACCTCTCTCCCACCGTCTCTTGAATCCATCCATCCCTTCGTTTTCCAAAAGTCATTGTTTGGATGTCCATTACGATTTAAGACGCTGATAAAAGGCCATTTCTCTTCAGGGTGGCAACAGTTGCTTTAATTTTGAAAACTTGTAGCCTGAATTGCATCTGAGAAAATGATTTCTCCCAAGACGAAGAGACGAAGGAAGAAACACAACAAGGAGAGTGAAAGTGAAGAGAATAATGACAGGATCAGTGACTTGCCCGATTGCGTTCGCCTTCACATACTCTCCTTTTTGGACACCAAACACGCCGTTCAAACTTGCATACTCTCCACAAGATGGAGCCATCTCTGGAAACGTCTTCCCACTCTTAAATTAACCGCCTCACACTTTTCAACTCTCAAGGGTTTCACCAAATTCGTGTCTCGATTTCTATCTCTCCGCAATGGCTCAACCGCACTGCACGATCTCGATTTTCACCACATCGATCTCGTGGAGTCTCGCCTACTCAAAAGGATGGTAAATTACGCTGTTTCACACAATGTCCAGCGATTACGAATCTCTGTTTAATGTGATATTGAACAAATTCCGCCTTGCATCTTCTCGTGTCAGACTTTAACATCTCTAAGCCTTTCTGTTTTTAACACTAGGCATTATGGTGGAATTTCATTGTTTCCGAATTCTCTGAATTTGCCAGCATTAACCAGCTTGTATCTAAAGTTCTTCACCTTTCGTGGTGGTGAAGATGGCCGCGCCGAGCCCTTTTCGGCATTGAAGAGGTTGAATAGTTTGTTCATTGATAATTGTAGAGTTCTGGTAGCACAAAACCTCTGCATATCAAGTACCACACTTGTCAATTTGACAATACGCACGGATCTTGGTACAGTAGCAGCAAACTGGAGCTACATGCTCCAAGTCTTTATAGCTTTGCTTTTACTGGTATTCCTTTGCAGAAACTCTGTAGTGGGAGCAATCTTTCTTCTATTAAACAAGTCGATATTGATGCAACAATGTGGCCCAAGTATGCAAAGCCTCCTTTGATTCTACTCAGCTGGATGATAAAGCTTGTTGATATCAAATCATTAACTGTCTCTGCAAATACTCTTCAGGTACCTACCTTAACTTGGCATGCTTTGAGGGTTTGTTTTTACTTTTTTTCTTCACATTTTTTTTAATTTTTTTAATTTTTGTAAAAAATACCCCCTCTGATAGATATTATAAGAGACAAATGATTCCAATTTTTTGGACCATATATTAAATGCTAATTTTCAATTAGGTTCTTATTTAAATTAATGGAATTTGTGTGAATTAACTCTCATTAATTATCAACCAGCATTTATGAAAGTGTTATATTTGGAAGAAAAAGTTAACTTTTTAGGAGTATTAATTAGAATTAGCCAATTTCAAAACATTTTTTTGATCCGTGTGAATTATGATTTTGTCTCTTATAATATAGACCAGATGGAGTATAAGACTTGCATTAAACTGATAGTAACTCACCCTCATCCCTCATTGCTTAGGTTCTCTCCTTAGTTCCTAATTTATTGAAGGTTGAGTTCCTTCCTTGTGTAACTTGGAGTCACTGAAAGTAAAAATGAAACCAGTTCCATATCGATTATCCAAGATGATACTGAGAGATGTCAAGTTAGAGCAAGCAGCTACCAAGTCATGGAAAGAAGCTACCAAGTTACGAGAAGCAATTAACGCCAGGTTGGGTTCATCTTTATCCATATGTGATCGAATAGTGGACTTTTTGCTTCAAAACTCACCGTCAGCAGAAGTTGAGATCATGGAAGACTGTTTTGAATTAGCTTCTAGGCACTAGCTTATAGAAGCTTCAAAATTAAGACAAACTTCAGCTCCTAACTTATGAAAAAAAACTTGTATGTGCATCTTGAATCACATGTTGGACCAGTTTGAATTTGCAATTAGCTCATAAGAGCTTTGCATCTGAGACGTGTGTTACTTTCTATTTTACGGAAAAAGCCCTTATAAGTTTGTATGTGTTTATGGATAAGTTAAATAAGAGAGCTTATAGTACATAAGTTCATTTCATTTTATGCAGGAAGTTTTTTTAAAAAATCACAGTCATTGTAAGATTATTTCTTAACTTTTCCATTTTAGTTAGTATTTGTTAAAAAATTTATCCAAACTAACCCATAGTATTCTTCATAGTTGATCATCTGATTTACATAGTCAATAACTAGTCCTTGAAGAGCAGGACTGCTAGTGAAAAGTTGGAAGCAAATTGACCTGCAAATCTGCAAAAGAAGCCAAAGTTTTAAGTGGCTATTTTTCACATATTGGGAGTTGCAGGTGCTGTATGTTGCTTTGCTTGCTAGTTCATATTTTGTTGTTATGATTTTGTTTCTATCAAATCAAGGTGCCCAAAATTGCATATTTATCAGAATACATGACCAGAAATTTTTTATAAACAAAAGATGAACACACTCCTCAACAGTATATATGTTTAGATCACTCCTCAGCAGTATATATGTTTAGATTAGCTGTGATTCTGTGAGGTTAATAGGAATATATCATAAAATTTTAGGTGGCTAATAATCACATCTAATATAAATTAATGCTTTTATTATTGATGTTTGAACTTTGAAGTTGACAGGAACTGGATAAGTTTATGAACCAACAATCACTGGGAGTGATGGTAAAGTAATTGCATATATAAAATGGTTGCCTTTACTTGAAAACTGCAAAATTATACTCCCTCCGAAATGAATTATAAGCAAAAAAGCACATGTATTTGGTCCAAAGATGCATGTACTTTTTTGTTTATAATTCATTACGGAGGGATTATATCAATTTAAATTATTACTTCAGGTGTAGTTTGAATTCTGTAGAACAATCACATTACTATTGCTTTGTCTGAGTAACCTCTGTCTTTGCTTGGCAATTTGAATTTTTAGATGGTATTTTTTAATTTGTGGACAATAACATGTGTAATGCCATTGGAAAAAGCATGTAAATGCTTACAATAAAATTAATGGATTGGTGGATTCTGGAAGATATGGCAACATTATGGATATAAATGCTGGTTTGGGTGGTTTTGCTGCAGCTATTCAATCGTCCAAGTTGTAGGTCATGAATGTTGTGCATACTATAGCTGAGTAAAGTACACTGTGTCTCGTATATGAGCGAGACTGATTAGCACCTATCATGGTTGGTACGGCATCTAACTTCTGTATCCTATTTTATTTATGTCAACTCTGAATCTTAAGTATTCAAATACCTGTTGTGACTCTGAAAATCGTATACTATTATTTAATAAATTCTCAATCACCTGATATTATGAATGTGAAGTAGTTTGCGAATCCTATATAATGTGCTTTTGTTGCCATGTATACGTGTAGCATTACCATTGGCTCGTTTTTGTAGGCAAAATCAATTTATAAACAACAGACCAAGTTTGATGTCTTCAGTAGGTTTAAAAGAATATATATACACACACACACACATATATATATATATATATATAGGGATTTGATAGAATACACCCACCTATTTTTTAGAAGGTGCAATTTAACAAGCTATAACCAAAAAATTGTCAAATGCACCCATAAGTTACACCTTCTAAAAAATAGGTGGGTGCATTCTAACAAATCCTAATGGGGTTTGCTAGAATACACCACCTATTTTTTAGAAGGTGCAACATAGCAAGCATAAAAATTGTCAAATGCACTCAAGTTACACCTTCTAAAAAATAGGTGGGTGCATAGGTGTGTGTGTGTGTGTGTGTGTGTGTGTCATTTTATTAGTTTCTACCATTGATCGCTTACAAAGTGCGGTTCAAAATTACAAATTGTGGTTCAAAATGATTTTGGGTATGAGCTGTTTATTTGGCTGTATCTGGTGTTGTGTGTTAACAAATCAACAAAGTTGCTCTATTTTAGTGTATCTTGCTTTATTTATTTATTTATTTATTTATTTATTTTTGGAGCCTCACCTACTCAAAAGGATTGTGAAATACGCTGTTTCACACAATGTCCAGCGATTAGCAATCCTTGTTAAATGTGATATTGTACGAATTCTGCCTTGCATCTTCTCATGTCAGACTTTAACATCTCTAAGCCTTTCTGTTTTTAACCGTAGGCATTATGGTGGGATTTCATTATTTCTGGATTCTCTGAATTTGCCAGCATTAGCCAGCTTGTATCTAAATTTCTTCGCCTTTCGTGCCGGGAATAATGGCCGCACTTAGCCCTTTTTGGCATTTAACAGGTTCAATAGTTTAATCATCTACCGTTGTAGAGTTTTGGATGCAGAAAACCTCTGCATATCAAGTACCACACTTGTCAATTTAACCATACACAGTGATTGGTATTATCCTTGGCAAATCGAGATATCTGCTCCAAGTCTTTGTAGATTTGCTTTTACCGGTCCTTTGCAAAAACTCTGCGGGAGCAATCTTTCTTAAAAGGTGAATATTGAAGCGGATATGGTGTGGTACAATTGTGCTGAGACTCCTTTGGTTCTACTAAGCTGGCTGATAGAGCTTTCTGATTAAATCAGTGGCACTCTTTTCAAATACTTTTCATGTATTACCTTAACTTGGCATTTTTTGAGGCTTTATTCTCAAGATGCTTGCTTGCTTTTTATTTATTTATTTATTTATTTATTTATTTATTTCTGTCTAAATTTAGTTAAAAATATATGACTTGCGTTAAACTGATCCTAATTCGCCATCATTACTCATTGCTTAGGTTCTCTCCTTAGTTCATGATTTATTGAAAGTTAAGTTGCCTTCCTTGTGTAACCTGAAGTCGCTCAAAGTAATAATGGGACTGCTTTCATATGAATTACGCATAAGCTGCCAAGATACCTGATGGAATAGTAGACTTTTTGCTTCAAAACTCACCATTGGCAAAGGTTGACATCATAGATTGGTTAAGGTGAAACAGTGTTATCAAATATCGGCCATGGCAGCGCCATGGCGGAAAGCGGTCGCGGATCGTGAGAAAACCGCCACTGTCCAGGCGGTGGCGAGGCGGATTCCAAAAGGCGGGGCGGGGGGGCGCCGGCGTGTGGCGGCCATGGCGGACGGCGGGCGCCATGGCGAGCTTGACTGAAGCGCGAAAGGCCTGCTGTTTGGCTGACGACCCGCGACCCGACCCGGTTCATTTAACTGTAAAACAAACAAACCTAAACTCGTTCAGTCTGTCTCTCTCTCTCGCCACTGCTTCATTCTTCTCCCCGACCCCGCGCCGCGCCTCGCCTCGCCGACCCTGCGCCGCGCCTCGCCGACCCTGCGCCGCGCCTCCCGGGCAGAGCTAAGCCGCAACCGCACCCCGGTGCGCATTTCTCTCATTCTCTGACTCTGTTGACTGTTCATCTTCGTTTCGTTTCGTTTCGTTTTCCTACATTTCTCGTTCTTCTTTCGTCTTCTTTCGTATTTATTTTTCTTTTTCACTTCATTTTATTTTATTTCTCTGTTTTTTCCATTCTTTTGTTTTAAATTTTTTCCAGTTTCTTTTATTTTTTCTTTCTTATTTCTTAAATAGTTTTTTTATTTTTTTCATTCTTCTCTGTTTTAATTTTTTTTCCAGTTTATACTTTTTAATTTTATTTTTTTAATCTCTTTTTATGCTATTTTTAATCTTTTCTCCCTTTAATTTTTGTTCCTTCATTTGAATAGAGGTCTATTCATTCTTCTCATCAATGGTGGGTGAAGGATCAAGTAGTCAACCACAATCAAGTAGTCAACCACAATCAACAAGAAGTTCTAGAGTGGACCCGGGATGGAAATATTGTTATCCTCTAACTGAAGGAGACACCAATACCATTGTGTGTAATTTTTGTAAAAAGGTCACCAATGGAGGAATCACAAGAGCAAAACAACATTTAATGGGAAAGAAAGGGAATGTTGCTGCTTGCAAAAAGTGTCCACCAGACGTTAGAGAAGAGCTTTGAAAATATCTAGAGCAGAAAAAAATTGAAGACAGCTTTGCAACTTCACGTGCTAGAGATCCAATTGAAAGTGAAGATGAAGTTGATATGATGATAACACAAAATGTTAGGAGAACTAAAGGACCAATGGATTTATTTTGTAGAAATCCAGAAACTGCAATTGCAAAAAGAAAGAAGGAGAAATTGAGGCAAACTAGTATAAATGAAGCATGCGACAAAAATTTAACGGCTAAAGGTCATCAGTCAATTGCTCCCTTTTGGTATCAAGCTGAATTGTCATTCAATCTTATAAAGTTGAAGAGCTTTGAAGAAATGGTTCTGACTATTGGTTCCTTTGGTCCAAATTTGCGAATTCGATTATCATGAAATTAGAGTTCCACTCCTAAACAAAGAATTGGAATTCACTGAAGAACTACTAAAAAATCACAAGGAGCAGTTGAGGAAACATGGGTGCTCTATTATGTCAGATGCTTGGACTGATAGAAAGTCTCGATCTATAATCAATTTTTTGGTGAACTCTGCTTTCTTTGGAGCGATGTTTTTGAAGTGCATTGATGCCTCGATGTTGTGAAAAGTGGTGATCTTTTGTTTGAGATGCTTGATTCTATTGTAGAGGAGGTTGGAGAAGAAAAGCGTTGTTCAAGTCATCGGTGATAATGGAAGCAATTATGTTTGGTGGTAAGAAGTTAGAAGAGAAAAGACCTCATCTTTTTGGACTCCTTGTGCGACCATTTGCATTGATTTGATGCTTGAAGATATTGGAAAGCTTCCAATGATAAAGAAGACAATTCAAAGGGGAATCGGCCTTGTTGGTTTTATCTATGGCCATACTAGTACATTGAGTTTGATGAGGCAATTCACAAACAAAAGGGAATTGGTGAGACATCTTTGTTACAAGATTTGCTACATCTTATCTATCGTTAGAAAGGCTTCATCAAGAAAACAAATCTGAGAAAGATGTTTACTTAGAGGAATGGACCAAGAACAAGTTGTACAAGGAGGCTAAGGGAAGCAAGCAACAAAGCTGTCCTAATGCCTTCATTTTGGAAACATGTGGTTTTCACTCTTAAAGTCATGGCGCCTCTTGTAAGAGTTCTTCGTCTTCTTGATGGTGAAAGAAAACGAGCCATGGGCTATATTTATGAAGCAATAGATCGGGCAAAAGAGACAATCACCAATTCCTTTAACGATCAGGACAAATACAAAGATGTATTTGCAATAATTAATAAGAGATGGGAATGTCGACTTGGTAGAGATTTGCATCTTCTTTGCTCACTTGCTAAACCAGGAGTTCTTTTATAGCAACTCAAAGTTGGAGAATGATTTGAAGGTTAATAATGGGTTATATAATTCTTTGTTATACCCCAATTTTGTCCGCTTATATTTTCAATTTTTTTGTTTTGTTTTGTCCGTGCCGAGCCGGGGGAGGTCGTCTGCATCGAGCCGAGGTCGTATGCCGAGTGTGGAGAGGTCGACGCCGAGCTGTGGGGAAGTCGGCGTCGAGCCGAGGTCAGTGCCGAGTGTGGAGAGGTCGTGACGCCGAGCTGTGGGAGATCGCGTCGAGCCGTGGAGAGGTCGCCACCGAGCCGAGGTGGTCTTGTCGAGCCGTGGGGAGGTCGCTTCGACATTTGTGGAGAGGTCGACGCCGAGCCGTGTGGGAGGTCGCGTCGAAGGTCGCTCGCCGAGTGTGGAGAGATCGTATGACGAGTGGGAGATCGTATGCCGAGGTGGGCCATTTTTAGCCCAATTGCAGTTCATTACAAGCGTTATTAACAAAAAAAAACCTAAAATTCAAAACTAAAAATCAAAGTCGATTTCCACACTTCACCCTTCACAAACTCATCTGCATATCTTCCCCAAAGTCCTCTCCATATCTCCTCACCCACTCTACAAACTATGTCTTACAGCTATATGTCCCCCATATGCCTCTTGCTTTTTCTTCATCTGCCAACCAAGTTTGACAAACAATGCAATTTAATCAAAAAAGGAGGAGCACCGCTGTTAAAGTCACGGCTGATTGCAATTTTTTTTCAAACCATTGATATCATCTCAGACTTTGCACATGTTACCATCTCCTCAGCATCATTTTAGCACACACTTAGCATACAAGTTGCAGTCTCAAGTTGACAAACTGAACCTTTTTTTTTATAAATAGTAGAGCAAGAAGTGATAACGGGGAGGAACGGAGAAAAAATTACACTTAATTTCAGAATTGGATACCTTATTCTTGGTACCAATTATACACAACAATATGAGAGAAAATTGAGAGAAACAGAGAAGAACCAAAAAAAGGGGTAACAGAAGCAAAACGTAGAAGAAGCAGGGAAGAAAGGAGAAGGTTTGCCTCCTTCACCCTCTCCCACGATCTCTCTCTCTTTCTCCCTCCCTCTCCCTCCGCTGCCTGCCTTCTTCTTCTCGCACTAGCTCCCTTTGTTTTTTAAGCCACGCCATCCCTTCCATTGTGTGTGTGATGGGTGGCGGCCACAACCCTCCTCACCATCCTCCTCGCTCTCTCACTCCCCTCCTTCTCTCTCTCTCTCTCTCTCACTCTCTCTTTCCCTCCTTCCCTCTCATCTCCTTTTCTTTCTTTCTTGCAATGCACAGATCTTTCTTTTCTTTTGTTTTGTGTTGGTGTGTGTGTGTGTGTTTAGGTTTAGTTCCCCCTTTTATTTCATGTTCTGCTCTTTTTTTATTTTTATTTTTATTTTTTCTTATCACACCCCCTTTCTTTTATTTACGCCTCCCTCCCCTTTATTTTATGTTACATTATTCGCACCCAGCTTTCTCTTCATTTACGCCTCTTCCTTTTTTGTTTTTTTTTGTGTTTCTTTTCTTTTCTTTCCTTTTTATTCTATTCTGTTTTTTTTAGTCAAATTAGTACAATCTTATTCAACTAAATTTCACATACAAGTTTTGAAATCCTATTTTTCTTAAAAAATCACATGATAAAAATCCCGAAAATTAATTTACTAGTAATGATTACTCGAGATTGCTTCCCGTTTAGTCATTACAAGTATCTTAATGTTCTAAATAAAATTGGGTTATTAGTGAGGACCACTCTTGATTGCTTCTCGTTTGGTCCCTACGAAAACCTATCTTTTTATTAAAAATAAAATTAATTTTTTTTTTACTAGTAATGATCACTCGAGATTGCTTCCCGTTTGAACATTACGAATACCGTTAATTTTATAAACAAAAAGATTATTAGTGAGGGCCACTCTTGATTGCTTCTTGTTTGGTCTCTACAAAACATAATGCTTTTTTCCATCAAAAATATACAATTAAAATCAACCAACACGCAACCATTTTCTACCCAAGAACTACGTAGCCTTTGATTTCTCCTTTGCACTGAGATACGTAGGAAGCGAGGAGCTCTGTCAGCGCAAAAATAAACGACTTTTATTAAGTCCCTTTTTTTATCTTGGTTAATTTTTTTATAAAAGGGAAATAAATATTTTTTAGAAGTTAATAAGATTTGCACAATTAATTAGAGGTAACCTTTTGAAAGGATGTTGTAGGGTGCTAATACCTTCCCTACACATAATCGACTCCAGAACCCAAATCCGGTCTTAAGGACCACTTTTCTTCAAAAGGTTTTTTCCAATATTTTCCTTGAAAATAAATTATTGGTGGCGGCTCCATTAAACTCGAATAAAATCCCTCCGGATTTTTCTCGCTCATTCTGGTGGCGACTCCACTTTGGGGACTTTTAGAGAGTCAAGCCTAACATGATTAATTGTGCCAAATAATTAACTTCATTTTTTTGTTATTCTTTTTTAATTCCCCTTCTTTTTATTTTTATCTTTATTTATTTATTTATTTTCTTTTGTAAATATTTATTTATTATTTGTTTAATTTTAATTTGTTGAGAATATTGAACATTAGGATAGACGACTATATTTGTATGCTTTGTTTGTTTTGCAGCTTGGGTAGTGTTAGGGGTTGCCCCTCTCACACACCGCACCTACACGTTCGCACACACATGTGAGTAAGGCCCTATACCCGGGTCAGAGCAAAGCTTAAGTTGAGTGGAGGTTCGGTGATGGTCAAGTGGAATTTGCTTTCCTTACGGCTATTAGAGAACTTCATCTAGAGTGTGCTCCCTCTGAGTATTCCACCGGATAGTTATCTATCGTTGTGGTTAATATTTAGGAGGAGACTTTAGCTCTAGCGACCCTTGTTGAGAATGTGATTAGAGCCACCATGAGATCTATCACTTAATACACAACTATAGACCCGTTTGGTGAGAATATCTCTAATTTTAGGTTTAACCCACTTAAGACACAAGGGGCATCATGTCACTTTTGTTCTTCCACCAAAAATATGTTATATCACGTCCATGCATAAAAGGGTCTACAAAAACACATATCTTCATGCATACAAATGATAATCATCATCATCCAACATTATATCCTCATGCATTCATCGCCAAAAAAAAACAAAAACACATGTTGAAAATAAAGAAATAATATCATTCATTCTCATTTCATTTTAGGTCGCCAGAGAATCATAGGAACTCAAGAGCTTGGCTGCAAGTATTTTGTGAAATAATATGAGATCAAATTGTGAAACAGTTTCAAAGAAGCTCATACATGTCAAAACAATGAGGCCTACGATTCCTTGGCACAAATAAATAGATTCATGCATCCACATTCATTCATTTTTCTTTTCTTACATACTCATATCATTTTTTTTAAAAATCATCAGAAAATAATCAAACAAACTGGTTCCTCGACACCCTTATCGAACTCGCTCTCAATCAAGGATCATGGATGACCAAGAGATGAAAGAGGACGTCAACCAGCTGAAGGAACAGATGAGCAAAGTTTTGGAGCTTCTGCAATCCCTAAACAAAGACAAGGCTGCAGATGGGGTATCTCCAGCAGTGAATGATGAAAGTCAAGCTACACCTTCCCACCCACCTGGCTTCGGTCCTATGCAGTTGCAATATGCTCTCAATACCCAAGGGATGATGCTACCTTTTGCAATTTACCCGCAGGGTCCTACACACTCACCAGTTAACAACCCTCAGAATCAAGTACCACAGTTCCCACTTTACGGACTCCCGCCTGGTTACACGCCACCTATGGCCAATGATGATACTGCAAACCATAACCCTCAAGGCCCACAGGCACAACAGTTCCCACTATTTGGCCTCTCGCCCGGTTATACACCGCCAGGTGCTAACAATAACTCTCTGTAAACCCGATTCCCAAGCACTTGTTGTGCAAGATGTGGCTCGAGATCCGGCTCGGGCCGAAACCACACCACTCAAAGCTCAACTCCTGGCTTCATGACATACACCTTTCCACCTGGTTATGCACCATCTCATGCCGGGAATACTCAAGGAGTCGATGCGCGTAGTGACCCCGTGGTGAATCACCGAGCCATTTGGTTACCTATTATATTCAAGGAAATCCATTGAATCCCGGACTAATCGCATTGCCTGGTCTCCGGCTATGGGAGGACCCAATCTAAGCATCCCGGTTGGGAATCGATTAAATCGTCGATGAAGTTGCAAATCCTCGAAGATAGGCTAAGAGCTGCGAGAAGGAGTAAGTTATCTCGGTTCAAGTATCGCGGATCTTTGTCTCGTCTGGATGTGGTTGTACCACCGAAGTTCAAGGTGCGGACTTTGACAAGTATAAAGGGACAACTTGCGAAAAGTCACTTGACCATATCTTGTAGGAAGATGGCGTCCTATGCACATGATGACAAACTTGATTCATTTCTTCCAGGATAGTTTAACGAGGGCAGCGTCGAGTTGGTATACACACCTTGAGCGATCTCACGTTATTTGTTGGAAAGATTTGGCGGATGCCTTCTTGAAGCGATATAAGTATAACATTGATATGGCTCACGATAGAATGCGATTGCAAAACATGGCAAAGAGACAATGAGACCTTCAAGGAATATGCCCAACGATGGAAGGGTGGCGGCCCAAGTGGAACCGCCTCACGATTGAAAAAGAAATGGTGGCCATGTTCATGGATACTCTTCAATCACCCTTCTACGACAAAATGATCGGAAGTGTATCATCAAACTTTTGAGATATGGTCATCGTAGGGAAAGAGTTGAAGGAGGAATGAGGAATGGAAAGATTGACCAAAGTTTTCTTTGAAACCAAGTAATATTAAGAGACCCCTACAAACTTCTTGAAGAAGAAGGAAGGAAACTAATCTTTGTGATAGCGAGCCTGGGAGGACAAGCACAAGGAAAACCACCCCAATTCTTTACCAATTTCTCACATCATTTTCCATACCCCTACTACCCACCTCCATACATCGCCGCTGCCTCTCATAATCCTAGCCCCCGGCCAAACCAACCAATGATGCCCTTTCGACCACCTTCCCCCATCCAAACACAAGCACAACTAGTTGCTCCCACCCAACCAAACCAAAACCAAAAACAACCAAATGACCAAGAAAAAGCGGTCAATTTGATCCTATTCCCATGACCTATCTGATTTGTTCCAGCACCTCATCAGCAATTCCTTGGTCTCTCCACGCTCAATGAAACCACTTCAACCTCCCTTCCCAAGAGGGTATGACCCAAATGCCAAATGTGAGTATCATGCAGGGGCAGTAGGTCACCTGGCCCGAAAATTGCAAGGCTTTGAAGTCGTGGTTCAGGATCGATCAATGCCAAATGGTTGAGTTTTAAGGAGGATGGTCCTAATGTGGGTAATAATCCCTTCCAAGTCATGGGGTTCGTGATTAATGTCATTCTTGAGGAGTTTGGGGATCAACCTAATAGTTAAATCGGAAGGCGGGAACTAAATGGTGAGAATGTCCTTATCTGTGACATCACGCAAAGCTTCCAGGCCTTGAGGATGTTGAAATCAAACAAGATAGCAAGCTGTCAAAGATGATCGCAGTGTTGAAAGCGACATTGTCATCCTTGTCCACTCTTGCCCTCCAAATGAAGAACTTTGAAATTGGGAGATTGTTGAGGTTCCCGTGATTTTTGGTGCAAAATAATTTTTGTAATGCAAATCCTATTGCTCTGCCTAAGGCTTTAGGATAATTTGTTGTCAAAAGGGCGCATATGTTTCATTTCAGTATCTTTATCAATAAAATGCATTTTGAATTTTCCAATCATTTCCCTTTTCCTTTTTTTCATCTTTTCCATTCCCTCCCATCTTTTTTCGTTTTTTCCATTTCGTCAGTTTTAACTAATGCAGATCAAAAAACTTTGTCTTTGGGAAATATGATGTCAATGACTCATACTTTGACTACCCCATGAGGACAATTGGGAAACACCTTCTGAACTAATGAGATTGATGGTACGAGAAGCAAAAGTGATTTAATCCACGAGGAAGAACTTGAAATGATCAATTTGAGTACTGAAAGTGACAAAAAGGGAGTTAATAAAAAATAGAAAGAAAAAGGTAAAGCAAATTCGCAATTTGCCAAAAATTATTTTTTGTGAAAATTTGAGCAATAAGATTTTGAGATGAAGTTTGGCCATTTTTCTCTATCCCAAAAAATAAAAAATATATACATCCCTTGCTACCCCTTTTGAGCCTAAAAAACAAAAATTTTTCTTTTAAATACCCTGAACAAGGATCACTCATCCAATGGAGACTAGCATAATAATCTATTCAATTTCGTCTGTTAAAAAAAAGGCAAAACAAAATACGCTTGCAAGAATAAAAAAAATCAATAAAAATGCCAAAGCAAGAAAAGACAATTGTGCTAGCAACCATCAAAGTGCATCTTTGCACTAAAAATCCTTGTTGAAAAAAATACCTCAAACACTTTTTGAGCCTGAAATATCCTTTCTTTTGTGACCCTTCAACCCCTGGCCACGTTACAACCCTAATAAAGTCCATTCGATCAAAATCAAATTGCTCATATTTTCTCAAAACTTGATTTTGGAAGAGGAAATCCAAATAAACTCCTTGTTGCGGTTGCTTTACCAAAAATGTGGAATCTGATTCGCGCCATAGTGCCAAATAAGATCATCACCGATAATGGGACAAACTCGGATGACAAGATGATGAAATATTTGTGTAATGACTTCAAGATCCAACATCGTAATTCCTCACCATGCCGCCCAAAGATGGATGGGGCAGTTGAGGCTGCAAACGAATAAGATTGTTCAAAAGATGGTGGTAAAAATTAGAGGTTGGCATGAAATGTTCCCTGTTACTTTGCACGGTTATCAAACTTCGATTCGCACCTCAACAGGGGCAACCCCATTCTCACTGGTATATGGAATGGAAGCAGCACTTCCCATTGAAGTCAAAATCCCCTCGCTAAGGGTATTGATGGAAATGAAACTAAAAGAGACAGAATGGGTCCAGGCTCGGCTGGATCAGCTAAACCTCATCGAAGAGAAAAGAGTGATGGCCTTATGTCATGGATAGCTATATCAGCAAAGGATGAAAAGGGCCTTTGAAAAGAAAGTTCGCCCCCGGGAATTTCAAGAAGGAGATTTAGTACTAAAGAAGTTTTTGCCCATACAAAGGATGCTCGTGGAAAATGGACCGAATTATGAAGGCCCATATCTGAAAGAAAGTCTTTTTCGGAGGGCCACTAATCCTCACAAGGATGGGCGGCGAAAAATCTCCGCTCGATGAAACTACGATGCAGTCAAAAAATATTATGCCTAAAAAAAAACATATAAAAACCAAGCAAAAGTGAGCTCGCTAGGTTGAAAACCTGAAAAGGCGACCTAGGCAAAAATTAGAGCGACCCGTTGGATTGAAAACTTGAAAGAGCAATCCAAGCAAAAGTTAGGGTCTGAAATCGGACATTGAAGAAGGCTGACGCATCAAGGGGTTTCTTACCCAACTGGGGCAGTTTTATATATTTTCAGAAGTAGAGTAATGGGTAATCAAAGTTATGGATATGGGAAGCTGACATTTGTTCCTACAAAGACACAAGCTATAAAATATCTGCTTAGTTATTTTCTTTCTTCGCTTTTTCTTCTTCTGCATTTTCTTGATGTATTTTCAAATCTGTGTAACTTCAGTCCTTGTACACATAACTCTTCTTTTGAATGCCAAATACCTCAGTTCTTGTATTTCAAAATGTTGTTTTATGATAATAAACCTTTGGATTGTGAAGCATGTGATGATATGGGAAAGCATTAAAGTTATTATATACATCTTAAGAATCACGAGGAAACGCCAAATCTCAACAAATAAGTTTCAAAAAGGGCAAAGGATTACCTTTAAAAAATAATTAGCGATTTGCATCTGTAACTTTCACCCCTCAGGTGTCGAAAGCATAGTATGAATGAACCCGATGAACCTCGATGCATCCCATGTCTTTAAGCACTAGAGATCATACGGGATGAGGAACCCGGTGCAATAAAAAGAATAGCCACATTGCATACATGCATCATATACCATCTATTCATGCATCATCTTCATATCACCACCATTTTAATCGCTTTGTTACACTTGGTCCATGCACCAAGTGTTGATCCTTCATTATTGTTTTCAAAACAATGCGTCGAGCATTGGTCCTTTATTTTGCTTTCTAGCGATGCGCCAAGTATCGCTCCTCTTTATTGCTTTTCGATTCTGGCGTCGTGCACTGGCGGTAATCCCTCTTTATTGCTTTTTGCTTTCTAAGCGACGCCAAGTATCGCTCCTCTTTATTGCTTTCGATTCTGGCGTCGATTGCGAGCACGGCGGTACTCCCTCTTTATTGCTTTTTGCTTTCTAAGCGATGCGCCAAGTTTCGCTCCCTCGTTATTGCTTTAAGATTACAGAGTCAGTACCCGACCTGGCGGTAGTCAGTCATTATTGCTTTTTGACCAACATATCGATTCGGACCTGATGTTGATCCTTCTTTATTGCTTTCCATCGGCGCGTCAATACCCTACTTGGCGTCGAACCTTCCGATCACCGTGTCAAGACTGACGGCGAGATCCTTCTTTATAGTTTTTTTTTTTTGATAAAGCGGCGCCCAGCGTTAATCCTCATTATTGCTTTAGATCACCGCACAAGACCGACCTGGCGGAGATCCTTCTTTATAGTTTTTGATAAGCGGCATGGCGTTAATCCTCATTATTGCTTTAGATCAGCGTCGATTGCAGGCCTGGCGGAGATCCTTCTTTATAGTTTTTTGATAAGCGGCGTAGCGTTAATCCTCATTATTGCTTTCCAATCACCGCACAAGACCGACCTGGCGGAGATCCTTCTTTATAGTTTTTACGATAAGCGCGCGGCGTTAATCCCTCTTTATTGCTTTTAGATTACCTCGTCGATTGCGACCTGGCGTATTCCTTCCTTATCACTTTCCGATTAAACGCATCAGCGTTGATCCTCATTGTCATTCCTCACGTCAAGTTCAAGACAAAATTAGTGTATTTATCTTTAGCTCTATTTTATGACAAAAATATAACAACCATTGTTGTTTGCATTTTCTAATAAAATATAACTAAAGAGGGCATTGTTATACCCCAATTTTGTCCGCTTATATTTTCAATTTTTTTGTTTTGTTTTGTCCACGAGGGGAGGTCAGTCTGCATCGAGCTGAGGTTGTATCTTGAGCTGTGGAGAGGTCGTCTGCCGAGGCGGGGAAGTCGGCGTGCCGAGGTCGGTGCCGAGCCGTGGAGAGGTCGTGACGCCGAGCTGTGGGGAGATCGCGTCGAGGCTGTGGAGAGGTCGCGTGCCAAGTTGAGGTCGGGTGCCGAGCTGTGGGGAGGTCGCTTGCCGAGCTGTGGAGAGGTCGTCTGCCGAGTGGGAGGTCGCGTCTAGTGAGGTTACTGCCGAGTGTGGAGAGATCGTATGTGGTGGGGAGATCGTATCTTAGTGGGCCATTTTTAGCCCAATTGCAGTTCATTACAAGCGTTATTAACAAAAAAAACCTAAAATTCAAAACTAAAAATCAAAGTCGATTTCCACACTTCACCCTTCACAAAGTCATCTGCATATCTTCACCAAAGTCCTCTGCATATCTCCTCGACCACTCTACAAACTATGTCTTCTGACTATATGTCCCCATATGCCTCTTGCTTTTCTTCATCATGCCAACCAAGTTTGACAAACAATGCAATTTAATCAAAAAGGAGGAGCAGTTGTTAAAGTCACGGCTGATTGCAATTTTCAAACCATTGATATCATCTCAGACTTTGCACATGTTACCATCTCCTCAGCATCATTTTAGCACACACTTAGCATACAAGTTGCAGTCTCAAGTTGACAAATTGAACCTTTTTTTTTTATAAATAGTAGAGCAAGAAGAGAGAACAGACGGGGGGGAGAAAATTACACTTAATTTCAGAATTGGATACCTCATTCTTGGTACCAATTATACACAACAATATGAGAGAAAATTGAGAGAAAAAGAGAAGAACCAAAAAGGGATAGCGAAGCAAAGCGTAGAAGAAGCAGGGAAGAAAGGATAAGGTTTGCCTCCTTCACCCTCTCCCACGATCTCTCTCTCTTTCTCCTCCCTCTCCCCCTCCGTAGTCCTCTGCCTTCTTCTTCTCACACAGTACGCTCCTTTGTTTTTTTAAGCCACGCCATCCCCTTCCAGTAGCCATGGCGTAAAGAGGCTGGCCTTGGGCGCCACAACCCTCCTCACCATCCTCCTCGCTCTCTCACTCCCCCCCTCCTTCTCGCTCTCTCTCTCTTCTCTCTCACTCTCTCTTTCCCCTCCTTCCCTCTCATCTCCTTTTCTTTCTTTCTTGCAGCGGCGCTGCATCTTTTCTTTCCTTTTGTTTTGTGTTGGTGTGTGTGTGTGTGTTTAGGTTTAATTCCCCCCCTTATTTCATGTTCTGCTCTTTTTTTATTTTTATTTTTATTTTTTCTTATCACACCCCCTTTCTTTTATTTACGCCTCCCTCCCCTTTATTTTATGTTCTGTTATTCGCACCCAGTTTCTCTTCATTTACGCCCCTTCCTTTTTTTTTTTTTGTGTTTCTTTTCTTTTCTTTCCTTTTTATTCTATTCTGTTTTTTTTTAGTCAAATTAGTACAATCTTATTCAACTAAATTTCACATACAAGTTTTGAAATCCTATTTTTCTTAAAAAATCACATGATAAAAATCCCGAAAATTAATTTACTAGTAATGATTACTCGAGATTGCTTCCCGTTTAGTCATTACAAGTATCTTAATGTTCTAAATAAAATTGGGTTATTAGTGAGGACCACTCTTGATTGCTTCTCGTTTGGTCCCTACGAAAACCTATCTTTTTATTAAAAATAAAATTAATTTTTTTTACTAGTAATGATCACTCGAGATTGCTTCCCGTTTGAACATTACGAACACCGTTAATTTTATAAACAAAAAAGATTATTAGTGAGGGCCACTCTTGATTGCTTCTTGTTTGGTCTCTACAAAACATACGTTTTTTTTCCATAAAAAATATACAATTAAAATCAACCAACACGCAACCATTTTCTACTCAAGAACTACGTAGCCTTTGATTTCTCCACTTTTAGGAGATACGTAGGAGGCGAGGAGCCCACTCTGTCAAGCGCAAAAGTACTCGACTTTTATTAAGTCCCTTTTTTTTTTATCTTGGTTAATTTTTTTTATAAAAGGGAAATAAATATTTTTTTAGAAGTTAATAAGATTTGCACAATTAATTAGAGGTAACCTTTTTCGAAAGGATGGTGGAGGGTGGTAATACCTTCCTACACATAATCGACTCAGAACCCAAATCGGTCTTAAGGACCACTTTTCTTCAAAAAAGGTTTTTTCCAATATTTTTCCTTCGAAAATAAATTATTGGTGGCGGCTCCATTAAACTCGAATAAAATCCCTCCGGATTTTTCGGTCGCTACAATTGCATTACGAGATTGGTGCGAAGTGAGGAAATGCAGACAAAAATACTAATGGAGTTGCCATATTATAAGAGTGCCGATGGTCTCTTTGGTACTAAGTTTGCAGTAAATGGAAGAAAAACTATGGCTCCCGGTAAGAAACTATTTCTAAGAATACATTCGTAGTCTCCTGGTAATATAAACTTTAAAATTCTAAGTTCTCTTCCATTTTGTAGCTCAATGGTGGAAAATGTATGGCATGGGAGCTCCACATTTATAGCAGCTGGCTATCAAGATTTTGAGCTTGACATGCAGTGCATCTGGATGTGAACGCAATTGGAGTGTCTTTGAGCAAGTAATAATCATTCCTAACTCTTAACTCTTGATATCATAGGAAAAAAGAGGAATAGCATTAAAAATCTATCAATTAACACTTTAATTATGTTTATACTATGATTCATACAAAAAGAGGAATAGGCTTGAACATAAAAGTTGCATGATTTGGTTTATATCAAATATAACCAACAACTCAAGCAAAGATATAATCTTAGAGATGAAATTGATCCAATTGCCCTCAATGACATTGATACATGTAATCAGTGGTTAGTGGGAGAGATGGATGATCCTAATGAAGATCTTTGAGAATGATTTGGTCTTTGATGATGATCCCACACTACATTGGCAAAGCTGTTTATGAGGCTTGGGGCTAAAGAACTTAGAACTTATACTAGGAGCAGAGCAAGGAAAAGAAAGGAACCATCAAGTCTTTGTCAGTATCACAACTTCCACAACTTCAACATCAAAGAGGCAACAAGTAGCTAAGGGAAAAAGGATAGTTGTTGAAGTTGAAGAAGATGAACCATTGGAACATGAGGAGAGTTACGAAGAATCCGATGCATCGATGAATATGTGGAGCAGGGGAGATGAAGAAGAGGGAGATGATGAAGATGGAGAAGAGGAAGAAGGATATGCCCCAATAGATGATGGCATTGAAAATGATTATGTTGGGGTTAATGAAGAGGACTAGGCATTTACTTGATGTTTGATGTCTTGAACTTATGTTTTATTATGTTGTTATTTTGATATTTGATGTCTTGAACTTAATGTTTATGGTCTTGGATTTGGTATTTTGCCATTTTGGTTATGAACTTATGGTATTTACTATCAATTTAGTTCAATTGAATCCTTATATTTTAGTTATGTAGCATTTTTTCTATATATATATTGTATTTTATTTTGTCCGCCATGGCGTTCCCCATTTTCCGTAACGCAATCCGCCATTTTTCTATGGTGGATTTTTGGCTTTCCGCCATGGACCGCCATCCGCCATTGATAACATTGAGGTGAAATATGCATTCAACTTTTTAAAGAGTGATTCTTTTGTTTTCATTTTTGCCTCCTTCTCTGTTTCTGTTTCCCTTAGTCTCTCTGGTTACAATTTATTGTCAGTGGGTTAATTACAAGTCCCTTTATTAGAGAAGCAAATTGTCCGTGCATGCTAACATGTTTGTATCATGTCTCAACTTAGGTGGATGCTCGTATTGAATGAAAGAAAACTAATGGAAATTTTTATTTTTTTATTTTGAGGTAATGAAGGTTGATAACAAGAAAGGTAGAAAGAACTAATTCTTAGATGCTGAACAAACGCAGGAACTAGAACCTTTGTGTAAAAGAATTGATACTCCATGAAAATGTAGTTATTGGTGGTTTTAAAAAAAAATCTTTATTTTGGGGCTATTGAAGGTTGCTGAGAAGAAAGAAAGAAAGAAATAATTCTTAGATGTTGTAGAAGAAAAGAATAAACATCTAATTCCTAGATGCTGAGGAAATGCAGAAACTAGAATCTGTGATACTCCATTAATGTGTGCGTGTGTGTGTGCATGTGTGCATCTTGAATCACCTGTAAAACTGGTTCAAATTAGCTTCTAACTCAGAAGCTTTGCTACTGGGATAAACATTAACTTTTACTTATTAAAAAGGCTTGCATGTGCATCTTCAATACATGTTGGACTTGGACCAGTTTGAGTTAGCATTTTAGCTCATAGAAGATTTACAGCTGAGATAAGTTTTCGTTTCTAATTTTGTAGTTGATTGCGAGATTTTCGTAGTCAATAACTAGTCCTTGAAGTGCAAGACTGTTAATGAAAAATGGGTAGCAAAATGGCCTGCAAAACTGCAAAAGAAGCCAAAGTTGGTCTTTGTTCTTCCTTTTTTTTTTTTTTTCCCCTTTGTTCTGCCATTATGTTCTAGTTGGATGTGTGCTCCTCTATATTTATTTTTGAATCGATGTTGTATACCCCAACAATGTCCCCTGAAAATTTCTTGTTTTTTATTATTATGTTTGTAGTCTGGTTTGTGACAGAATTGTAAGTTGTTTTGTTTTATTTGAGTCAGTACCCTTTTAGTACCTGCACTGGTTTGATAGAATGTTTATTATATGTCTGCTAGGGCCCAAAAGGAGTCATGGGAAGTTTGGTGTAATGAGACCAAATAGATATGCACTGAACAAGGGGTACAATCTACAATTTATGATGAATGCGTCATATGTCATCAAAACTGCATCCTGCATCTTCTCCAGGGGTTGTACAATCCACAATTTATGATTTCCATGAACAACTCTATCATCATCACCAAGATAAAATACCCTACCATAGATTGCAATGCCCAAACAAAACTAGCCTTGGCATAGTCGTAAGAATGAATAGCATCTGGCCTTGAGCTAGTTAGATCATAGGCAAGTAGTGTGTGGTTTGCAAGATCATTAACTGAGTGCACAATTGCAGCTAATATAACATGATTAGGGAAAGGTGAGCCTACTCCAAGGTGGAGAGAAAACCAGAAAGTAACACCACTTCCAGGCACCGAGATTCCTTAGAACACATGTTGGTGCTCGGAGTACTTTGAATTGAGGAATTTGAGACTGACAGTTGAAAATTTGGCAGCATGGTAAGCAACCTAAGCATAGAAAACAATTGAGAATAGGAACCTTGTCAAACTTTACTTGTAATAAGCTCCTGTGATGAACCATCTTCAAGCTAACATCTGCCTCAGTCAACTTAGTTGCAATATTGCTGGTGAAATATGCCGATGTCAACCACCCCTTGACATGAACTTTGTTTGGCAGATAGAAATAGTGTATCAAATCATTGAAAGTGTATGCAAATCGCTTCAGTTTGACCTTTCTTTGGCCTTTGTTGAATGTAATCTTCAAAGTTGTTAAATGCAATCTCAAAAATATTGAGACCATTGTCCCTGTAAATCCTTCTGTGTAATTGCTCCAAGACAACAATTGGAAGTTGTTTTGCAAGAATTAACATCTCTCTCCGGATACTCTTGCAAATCCATGATGTTGTGAACATGTAATCCTTTTCCCTTTCATATTCATTTGATTTACTCAGAAACAGCTCCAAGGTGAAGACAAAATCTAATGGGATAAGGTTCACAAACTGATTATCATTGAGGCTATGATCTAGCTCAGAACAACATTGGCGGCTCAGGTTAATGTTTTCTTTTATGAAGGTTTTAGGTTTGGCAAAAGCCTTTTTAGGTGTTTCACGCTCCCAAATAACAAGAAAGTACCTTTGCTTCTGAAGTCGGAAGCTATGATCTGAGATCAATAAGGCAATTGATTTTCTGGAAGCTAGTAGTACCTGCAGAATTCCTATATCCCCCCAATGAGCAATTTCCCATCTGTTCCATATTGGTTTCCCTGGGTTGATACCAATTTCAGCATAAGATTCAAACCATTTAGTCACGGGCATATAGGGTTTGCTTGAGTTTAATAAATCACATTTTGGAAAGTCGGCACGGAACTTAAGCACCACTCCACACTTAGAATCTAGAACTAGAAGGATAATAAGATCATTGTTGACCAAACTAATTTTACTCATTTGCATCCTATCTGCTGAAATGTCAAGAACATGTTGGGCCACATCCCTTTTTTCACAAGCTGCAAACATCTCAATGAAGGCATTTTCCAATATAAGATTAGGTTCAACAATCAAAAGCTGCTTTGATTCCTCAATTCGTTGAACTCTGTGGTACAATACATTCTAATGACAAGCTAAAAGATCAAGAGAAGGACTCAAGCCTAACATGGGACATTTATACTGGCTCCCACGTTCGTATTGCTCAAAAGTCATGAAGAACCAAGCTGCAGATGGAACAATCTCAATAACACTACTTCCTTTTCTTTTATATAATCTTAGAAAACCTTCATGCTTTAGCAACTTAATTAAAGATTGGTACATACCAAGAGACTGAAATCCTCCTGAAAGCGTGCTATTGGACTGACCCAGTGCTTCTCCACTGAAATTTTCTGAAGTATCTGCCGTATAACCATACTCAAACCAACGACCATACTCTTTAGTGGCGATTGTGTCAGCAACCTCACAACAATGCAGATCTGGTGGCTCAAGTGGTGGTGGCGGGTTTGCCAATGTGCAATAGATCCAATCTGGTGGTTTCGGCGACCGTGACAGCGTTGGGTTGTTTCGTCGAGCATGATAAAGGGATTTCCTCCTCGAGCCCATCCACGACGGTTCCATTGTCCCCACCGCTCTGAGAATGACACTGCATCCTGTGGTTCCAACCGTGGACTCGTTGTGATCTTGCGAGAACGCGAGAACGTCTTCTCTGTTGTGACCGTCGAAGCAAATTGGGGAAAGTGTACCTCCTTCTTTGCAAGGCGTCCAACAGAGCCCTCTTCAGTGATGAAATCACCCGTCGGATTCATAGCCACCATTAACACTGTAGGCACTTCGATCTGTTTCGTGGAAGGAAAAAATTTGTTTAGAGCCGGAAGAGCTTCTTTCAACAATTCTGAAGCATTGTGCAGTAAATCTGAAGCGTCTATCTTCTCTTCGTCATCTGGGAACGGTAAAATGACCCGCCATTCCGGCTTAAATTGCTAAAGAAATACTGTGGTGAATGCGTTCCAATTCACCCATGGATGGCGTGGATACCACCGTAGCCCCCATGTGAGAGGATGACGTTTCATGGCAATCGCAACCACTGCCATCTTCTCCTTCTCCGGTGTGCCCCACCACTTGAAATATTTCTCGGTGCAAAGCACCCACCAATAAGCATCAATTTCGCCATCAAACACTGGAATCACCATCTCGGATATTGGTTCAGCGGGTGAGAGATCGAAAATGAAAGCACCAATGTAATGAGACCAAATAGATATGCACTGAACAAGGGGTACTGTATTATTGAATCCAACTGAAAGGGGAAAATCACGAACTTCCAGTGTAGCCTTATCCCATTTTTTTCACTATTTGGTGCTTTAATACTCCGATCTATATTGCATTTGTTTTCCAATCCTCCGCAGCTTCGGTATTCTAGGTTGCTTGTTTGACTCTCTTTCTTTTGATGTAGGTCTCCATTGTTGTACAATGGAGCAGAGGGGGGAGACAGTGATGGTAATAGTGCCGAAATAAGTTGGATGACTTTAGTAAGAAAGTCTACTCCCTCTGGTCTCCAATATTAGGCCAAAAAAAAAAAAAAACACTTATTAAGAACCACTTTATTAAGCACACTTTTACTCTTTTCAAGACCAAAAAGTGCCATTTTTACTCTTTTCAAGACCAAAAAGTAATTTTAATAAGGGTATTTTATGAATATTAGTGTAAAATTGGTTAAATTTGCTTATATTTGAGATAAAAAAATATGAGATTTTTGTTGCTTATAATTGAGACAAGAGGGAGTAGGCCTGAAGAAAAGTAGTTTGGTTTCAATCCCAAATGGGAAAGAGTGCAGAACGTGGCCATGGTCATTTTTATGCTTTTATATTCTTTGTATTTTCATTCTTTGTTTTTTTTTTATGTTGTAATTTAAGACAAACCGATGATTAAAAAAATAAAGAGCTAACAAGATGTAGACATTTTTTAGATTTTCTATTTTTTACTTTTTAATAGACCCAAAAAATTGGTAAAATAAGTTTGTATTTTTTTTAAGGCCATTATTAAAGACACCCCCCCACCTGTTAAGTACACCCCCCCATTTTGCATATTTCCCAAAATATCCCTCGTATAAAATCATTAAAAATTGCCTTTTTTTTTTAATTCCGAAAATGTTACCGGAAATTGCAATTTCCGGTATACAATTATATCGGAAATTACAATTTCAGTAACATTGTGTGTAAATTTTGTTCTGGAAATTGCAATTTAAAATACAATTTGTATCTGGAAATTCCAATTTCAGAACATTGTGTTTAAAATTGTATCTAGGAAATCGCAATTTCCAGAACAAAATTTACACACAATGTTACCGAAATTGAAATTTCCAGATACAATTTGTATACCGGAAATTGCAATTTCCGGTATGTAACCAAAGTTCTTGAAATAGCATCAACTGGCATTCGAGTTTTAAAAATCAGGCATTTAAAACATGAAAATGTATACCTCGACGTGCCCAATGTCTGTGAGCTCGACGTCCCCAATGCCTGGAGGAGCTCGACGCGTCAATGCCTGCGAGCTCGGCGTGTCTAATGCTGCGAGCTCGACGTCCCCAATGCCTGGAGGAGCTCGACGTGCCCAATGTCTGCGAGCTCGACGCTCTGTTCGCAGACATTGGGCACGTCGAGGATAAGCATATGAGTTAAACGTGACAAATTTGTGAATTTCCCATAATGCCCCTTAATAACTTAACAAAAACTCAACCTTTCCCGATCCACTCACACTCACGCTTCCGGAAATTCCAAATCTCTGAAAACACTCTGTTCTTACCGGAAATTCCAAATCTTCGGTACGTGTTTTTGTTGTTATTTAATCATAGTTCCGGAAATTACAATTTCCGGTGTACAATTTGTATACCGGAAATTGCAATTTCCGGTACCATGTTCTGTAGAGTTCCGGAAATTGGAATTTCCGGTGTACAATTTGTATATCGGAAATTGCAATTTCCGGTACCATGTTCTGTAGAGTTCCGGAAATTGGAATTTTCGGTGTACAATTTGTTTACCGGAAATTGCATATCCGGTACCATGTTTTGTATAGTTCCGGAAATTGGAATTTTGAGATATCTGATTGTATCTGGAAATTGCAATTTCCTGCACTATGTTCAGAGAGTTCCTAAATTGGAATTTCAGGTGTACAATTGTATACGGAAATTCCAATCTCCCATGCAAAGCAATTTCCGCTTTTTTTCCTCTGTACCATAGGTTTTTTTTTTATTTACCGATCTAGCATGCTTTTTCTTTTAAGTGAGATCTACCATACTTCCACAGCAGTAGCGTGCAAGCGAGACCACAATCGCACGATGTCCTTATGACTGAGCGAGATCACGGTTCCCATCGTTGATTACCTCGGGTGTCGACATGTCTAGTTCGAAACACTGAGCTCGACATGCAGAGGTCGTCGTTGAGTACCTCGACATCTCTACAACGACATGCAGAGGTCGTCGTTGAGTACCTCGACATCTCTACAACGACATGCAGAGGTCGTCGTTGAGTACCTTGGGTGTCTAGCTCGACATGCAGAGGTCGTTGAGTACCTAGGGTGTACAGAATTTATTTTATTACATTTGAATATAATTGATTTACTTGTCTTTCAGATATGCCTAGGACGAGAGGGAGAGGATTAGCTTCCACACCTGGTAGTGCGCCCCACGTAGACCACGATACTGTGGACTGTCTCTCGGCGTCGAGGCGTATTGCTATGACTGCACCACGAGGATGTAGTTGGCGATCATGATCCCCATTTTGTATACGAGGCTCCAGAGGATATATTGGAGGAGACCATGGTACGATTGGAGACCAGGCTCCTTTCTGGAGGACCTTACGATGGGTCATTGCTTACGATTATCAGCATCACGTTGCTCATCGGATATGGCGGCAAAGGTGTATATATCTGGTTGTTATTTGATCAAATGTTTATTATTTTTATATGATCAATGATGTTTATTTGTGTGCAGGATCGTGATGCGCTTAAGGTGGCCTCTCACGGCCTTAAGTTGCAAAAATGGTTGAGTGGAAAAGTACCACCGCCTCCTCCAGTAAATGAGCATCTCTCGAGGCCGCTAACCTCCTTGCTATACTGCAGCTTTAGGATGGTTGTGAGCCTTCTTGTCGGCCTTTACGAGAGATGGCATCGGGAGACGAAAGCCTTCCATCCGCTCTTTGGAGAGATAGCGATCCACGCTTGATGATGTGTCATCCTCCTAGGCCTTAAAGTGAGCGGCTCTTTTTATGTACCCCCAGTGATGGATCCAGACATTTTCATATCTTATTTACAGACATTGCTGGGGTGTACATATGAAGAGGCAAACAAGGAGACGACAAGTATGAGAGGCGCCCATATGAGTATTGACTTCTTGATGAAGACATATGACCATCGCATTTACGATTGTCAGTGGGACTGTGCAGCCAGGGCCATGATAATGCTGTTGTTGGCCTGTACCATTTTGGCTGACAAGAGCCATATATACATTGACATTAAGTACCTGGACCTGGTACGTGACTTGGGGGCGGTTGGTAGTGTGTCATGGGCTAGTGCTGCACTAGCCTGCTTGTCAACATAATTTTAAAAAACAAAATTATCAACATAATTTTATCTACTGGTTTAAGCATACCTATTTGTTGTTGTATTTCCGAAGTGCATGACTTGGTTGGTCCATGCCGCAACAAACTTTTCCTTAAAGGGGTTCAACCATGTATTCTTGACATATTCAACAAAAATTGGAAATTCTGAACATACACACTCAAAAGTCATCAACCGTTGCTGATACTCAAACTCGTCAGTCGCATCAACAACACCATCCCATGCATTCTTCACTGCCTCATGTTTGTCTTCATGAAATACCAACTTCTTGCATTTCGCATAGACATTCTTACCTATGTGCCATTGACACAAAGAAATTGGCCGAAGTTGGAAAAAGCGTAAGCAATTGCATTCATCGTAGCAAGATCTCTATCGGTGAGAATAACTTGAGGAAATGATTCTGTCGCACAAACGGACCTTTTAACTTTAAGAGTGCCCATTCAAAGTTATCCCGCTGCTCAGAATCCAAATAGGAAAATGCCACGGTGTATGTAAGTGGATGTCTTGGTAACACCAACAATTTCAAACGATGGCGTCGATATCTGTTGGTTTTGTAGGTGCTGTCCATGAACAAGACAACGTGAAATGTATTCAATAAATTGATGGCATCTGGATGTGTCCAAAAAATATCTCTAACAACGTCAGAACCTTCATGTCTTCTATACCAGGACACATATCGATCACGTTGGATTAAGTTCAACAAGTGTTGCATTTCAGTTCTTGGACCTTTCTGTGTTGATCGAAACTTATGCCGCTCATTATATACTTGACTGATGGTTGTGAGATTGGCCACATTGCGACTTTTCAGTGTCAATAGAATGCTTCCCGGCCTTACGTTGTTCTTTGTCATATCATGAACAATTTCTTTCTCATTTTGATTTAAACGACCAACAAATGGATGACCTATCATGCTTTCAGGTATCCGATGGTTGTGAATTCCACATAGGACCTTAAGTATCCAGCCTTCACCCATTGACAATGGTCTTCCTTTAAGCGCGAACGGACATTCACACTTATGAGATCCAGTTGACTTTGAAGAACTTGATGACTTTGATTTATACTTTCCACCCCTTTCACAACCCAAAATGACTTTTGTTTTTCTTCCTCTTTGTCCTGTTTCTGTGTCTGATCGTACAATGACGACAACTATATTGTTTTCCTTCCCAACCTCTCGAGCCCAATACAAAAGGTCATCTCGTGTAGGAAATATCTACAAAAAAAATATTAATCTTAATGTTTTGCAACAAAAAAAAACGACATATTCACAATATCAAACAATAATTAAATTACCTGCGTAGTAGTGAATACATCACTACAATCAAAATGTTGGGAAACGTCGGTCGGCTTGTCAGCTTAAGTCGAGTGAAGCCACTAAAATCATCCATTTCCAATGAAACTAAAATGAAACAAACAATAGATTATTACGTGTCGAGGTACTCAGCGACGACTTACGCATGTCATTGTAGAGATGTCGAGGTACTCAGCGGCGACCTGCGCATGTCGTTGTAGAGATGTCGAGGTACTCAACGGCGACCTGCATGTCGAGCTCGGTGTTTGAACTAGACATGTCGAGACCCGAGGTAATCAACGATGGGAACCGTGATCTCGCTCGTGATCTCGCTCAGTCATAAGGACATCGTGCGATTGTGGTCTCGCTCGCACGCTACTGCTATGGAAGTATGGTAGATCTCACTTAAAAGAAAAAGCATGCTAGATCGGTAAATAAAAAAAAACCTATGGTACAGAGGAAATAAAAGCCGGAAATTGCTTTACAGAGGAGATTGGAATTTAGGTATACAAATTGTATCTGGAAATTCCAATTTCGAACTATACAAAACATGGTAGGATATGCAATTTTCGGTATACAAATTGTACAGGAAATTCCAATTTAGGAACTCTACACAACATGGTACGGATATGCAATTTAGATACAAATGTACACGGAAATTCCAATTTCCTAACTCTCACATGGAAAATTTTAAAATTGCAATTTTAGGTATACAAATTGTACACCAGGAAATTGTAATTTAGGAACTATGATTAAATAACAACAAAAACACGCATCAAGATTTGGAATTTCCGGTAAACGAGGCGTTTTGAGATTTGGAATTTCAGGAGCGTGAGAGCGTTTTCAGAGATTTAGAATTTCCGGAAGCGTGAGTGTGAGTGGATCGGGAAAGGTTGAGTTTTTGTTAAGTTATTAAGGGGCATTATGGGAAATTCGCAAATTTGTCACGTTTAACTCATATGCTTATCCTCGACGTGCCCACTGTCTGCGACCAGGGCGTCGAGCTCGCAGACATTGGGCACGTCGAGCTCCTCCAGGCATTGGGGACGTCGAGCTCGCAGGCATTGGGCACGTCGAGCTCGCAGGCATTGGGCACGTCGAGCTCCTCCGGGCATTAGGGACGTCGAGCTCACAGACATTGGGCACGTCGAGGTATACATTTTCATGTTTTAAATGCCTGTTTTTTAAAACTCGAACGACACTTGATGCTATTTCAAGAACTTTGGTAACATACCGGAAATTGCAATTTAGGTATACAAATTGTATCGGAAATTCAATTTCCGGTAACATTGTGTGTAAATTTTGTTACCGAAATTGCAATTTCGGTATACAATTTTAAACACAATGTTACCGAAATTGGAATTTAAGATATCTAAATTGTATTTCGAAATTGCAATTTTAGAACAAAATTTACACACAATGTTAGGAAATTGTAATTTCGTATACAATTGTATACCGGAAATTGCAATTTCCGGTATCATTTTCGGAATTAAAAAAAAAAGGCAATTTTTAATGATTTTATACGAGGGGTATTTTGGGAAATATGCAAAATGGGGGGGTGTACTTAACAGGTGGGGGGGTGTCTTTAATAATGGCCTTAAAGTTTTGTAGGCTAAAAGGCTGATCATATCAAGGGCCTAATTGCCCGGCCCACCTTTTATCTCTTACCATTTCTCTCCCACCCACCGTGTCTTAAATGCTTCCCTTCATTTTCCAAGTCGTTTTGCTGGATGGCAAAAGGCCGCCATTTCTCTTCGGGGTGGCAAACCATAAATTTTCCAGTTGCTTCTTCAGTTTTGAAAACTTGCCCTAGGATTGCTCATTTGGTTCTGAGATAGTAATGACTTTTCCCAACACGAAGAGAAGAAAACAACGCGACGAGAGTAACAGTGAAGAGAATGAAGATAGGCTCAGAGACTTGCCCGATTGCATTCTCCTTCACATCCTCTCCTTTTTGAACGCCAAAGAAGCCGTTCGGAGTTGCATACTCTCCACAAGATGGAACCATCTCTGGAAACGGATTTCCACACTTACATTACGTACCTCACACTTTTGGACTTTCAAGGGTTTTGCCAAATTCGTCTCTCGGATTCTGTCTCTTCGCGATGGCTCAATCGCACTGCACGATCTCGATTTTCACCGCATCGGTCGCGTGGAGCCTCGCCTACTCAAAAGGATTGTTAAATACGCTATTTCGCACAATGTCCAAAGATTACGACTCTCTGTTAGTTGCTGTTGTATTGAACCCATTCTGCCTTGCATCTTTTCGTGTCAGGCGTTAACGTCTCTTACTCTTAGCCTTTTTCTTGACCACCCTAGGTATTATGCTGGTCTTTCATTATTTCCGAATTCTCTGAATTTGCCAACATTAACCACCTTGTATCTAAAGTTCTTCGCCTTTCGTGGCGGCGATGATGGCCGCGCCGAGCCCTTCTCGGCATTGAACAGGTTGAATAGTTTGACCATTGACTATTGTGAAGTTGTTGATGCACAAACCCTCTGCATATCAAGTACCACGCTTGTGAACTTAACTATATATAGGGATTATCATCGTGGTGACTATTCCACAATCGAGCTACATGCTCCAAGTCTTTGCCTCTTTGCCTTTACTGGTACTCATCCTTTTCAGAAATTCTGTGGGAGGCATCTTTCTTCTATTCAACAAGAGAATATCGATGCAGATATGGTGTCCAAAATAAAGCCTCCTTTTGTTCCACTCAGCTGGCTGATACAGCTTCCTAATATCAAATCATTGACGATCTTTGCAAAAGTTACTCAGGTACACCTTAACTTGGCATGTTTTGGGGCTTTATTTTCTTAAGATAATTGCTTGCTATTTTTTATTTTTATTTTTAATTTAGTCAAAACTATATTGCTTCAAATGTATTAAACTGATCCTAATTCACATCACAATCATCCCTCATTTCTCAGGTTCTCTCATTAGTTCCTGATTTATTGAAGGTTAAGCTCCCTTCCTTGTGTAACTTGAAGTCACTCAAAGTAAAACTGGATCCGCCTTCATTTCAATTAGATGCCAAGTTAGAGCAAACAGCTTCCAAGCTATGGAAAGAAGAATTTAAAAGAGGATTGGAACAATTTTCATTCATACCTGATGGAATAGTAGACTCTTTGCTTCAAAACTCACGGCTGGCAGAAGTTGACATCATAGAATTAATTAGATTCCTGTAGATGAAAGGTGCATTCAACTTTTTAAACAGAGATTCTCTTTTGTTTTTGTCTCCTCTGTTTCTGTTTCCCTTGGTCTCTCTGGTTATATCTTATTTTAGGTTAATAAACTATATAAGTCCCTTGGGTAGAGAAACAAAGTATACATGTATAATAACATGATTGTTTCCGGTCTCGAATCTCGACTTAAGTGATGCTCTATAGCAAGGATTGGATTGCTTATTTTGAAAGAAAGAGAGGTAATGGTGGTTGGTTTTGAGGTCAATGAAGGTTGATAACAAGAAAGGAAGAAAGAACTAATTCTTAGATTTTGAAGAAATGCAGAAACAAGAATCTTTGTGTATAATGGAATTGATACTCCATGAGAATTTAGTTATTGGTGGTATGAAAAACAATCTTTATTTCGCTGTCAATGAAGGTTGATGAGAAGAAACAAAGAAATAATTATTAGATGTAGAAGAAGAAAAGAATAAAAACTAATTCCTAGAACCTGTGATACTGCATGAAAATGTGTCCATGTGTATCCATGTGTGCACACGTGTGCATTTTGAATCACATGTAAGACTAGTTTGAATCAGCTTCTAGCTCATAGAAGCTTTGCATATGAGATAATCACTAAGTCCTAACTTATTAAAGAGGCCTGCATGTGCTTCTTGAATCACATGTTGGACCAGTTTGAATTAGCATTTAACTCAGGAGTTTCACAGCTGAGATAAGTTGTAGTTTCTAATTTATTGGTGTTTGTCGATAAGTTAAATGAGAGAGCTTATAAAAAGTTTGGAGGTGCAGAAGTTTATTTCAACTCATTCGGGAAGCATTTTTGAAAAAAATTTATAGTCATAGTATTCTTTCTAAGTGGTTTAGTGTTGGAATATTGGTTGCTGCAGGTGCTGCAGGTTGCTTTGCTTCCAAGTTCACATTTTGTCGATATGATTTTGTTACTAATGAATTAAGGAGCCCAAAATTGCATATTCTTCACAATAGATGACAGGAAAATTTTGATAAACAAAATATGAAGCACTGCCCCTCAACAGTATAAATGTTTTCATTAGCTGTGAGTTTGATAGGAATATATCATAATATGTTGCTAGTAAATCAATCTAATAGTATAGATGACTAATAAGCTAAAGAGGAACATGCTGCTCCCCAACAGGTAGCTTTGTTCTTCCTTTTTTTGTTTTATTTGTTCTGCCATTATGTTCCTAATATTTACAACATTGGATGGGGAAATTTTTTCCTTTAAAAGCTCAGAAATCCTCAAAATGAATAAAACATGGCAGAGTTGGCATGTTTATGTCTTCTTAATTCATTGCAGGAACTTGCTAGTTGCTCCTATAGTTCCAAGTGCCACCAAGTTAAACTTTTTAGACGGTATGCTAACATGTTGAATTAATATTCTCCATTTCGAGGATTTTTCACAGACAAGCGTTAACAATGGTGCTCCATGGTTAAAATATAGTTTACTTTTGCAGCATAGCTTAAGCTTTGAAATTAGAAGATTTGACATGATCTTGGCTAGAGGAAGGAAGTGAAATGTGACATGCTATAACTGGTCATATTTGAAATGTCTCATGTTGATGAGATCAACATGAATTTTAATGATTTATTTGAACACCTATATATGCAAGATAACTTGGTCTTTTGAAGTTTATTATTTAGATAGAAGTTTATTATTTTGACAACGAAGTGTATCTCAGTAATACGTTTCACCTACACCCAAAAGATTGTGGGTTCGAGTCATATAGGGGAAAATGGGGAACCACTATTGATCCTCTTTATATAGAAAGGAAAAAAAATCCAACTGTGTCCATCACAAAGGTGCTTTGTCTGTGCTCTATAGTGAAAATCCTTCAAATTTATTTATGATATTTACAACCTTTTGCAGCGAGTTACCTTAAGTTAGCATTCTCCTTTATCTTCAATTGATAAACATTCTTGATACACTTGGTGTAAACTTATTTTACCCCTTGTTAAAAAGTGTATATAATAATGTTCTATCTGTTAAACATTAGTTTCTATCAATGCATTTTACTTTTATAATTTTCAACTTTTATTCCTTTTAAAATACATTTGCCATTGTCCTACTGGAACTTACTATGTTTGAATGATCTTTCGAAAAATAATGTTTAAACAAATATGAAATAGCTTAAAAAGATCAAAGAGGGTTTTTTTTATTGTAAAATATTATAACTTCAATTTGTTTCCTTAAGTTATTAAATTATGCTTTTGAGAAGGTTTTTTCAATAACCTTATAAGAGCATTTGAACTGAAGCTTCTCCAACAAAGAGGGTATCATCAGAATACTATAGCAGGGTAACCACGACCCCAGAATCTCCGATAGTGAATCCCATGAACATCCCTTGGGACACTGCACTCCTAACAAGCCCATTGAGACCCTCAGCCACAAGTAGAAAGAGGAAAGGTGCAAGAGGGTCTCCCTGTTTAAGTCCTTGTTGAATACTAATCTCCTCCGTAGGGTTTCCATTGACCAGAATCGAAAGACTACCTGAGAACACGCAAGCACGGACCCACGCCCGTCACCTCTCACAAAACCCAAATTGCTTCGGCGCATATAGTCCAAGAAGCTCCAACTTACCGAATCATACTCCTCCTTAGTCTTATTGGCAAAATCCACCACCTCGTTTATGGCAACTACCCATCCATCAATTGACGGCCTTTGATGAAAACCGATTGGGAGGAGGAGATAATGGAGTCCATTACCTTACCCAACCTTCCTGCAAGGACCTTTGCTACCAGCTTATAAAAAGATCCCAGTAAGGAGACAGGGCGGTAGTCCCTATGTTTTTGTGTTTTCACATAAAACATCTCAACAAAGCTCATGGCCTCATCAATTATAGGAATTGCACCAGCTAATTTTGAGAAGAAACTATCCATCCCACCAATACCGCCCATGTCCATATGGTGTCCGGATCCTCTCCATTTCCTCTAGAAATGGACATCTCCATTTCACTACATCTCCAACTTATATGTGGTAAGAAGAGGCATTAACGGGTGAGATTTCATTATTTAAATCAATTTTTTTGGTGCTACATTATTTAAATCAATTTATTTTTATAAAAAGAAAAATATGGCTCGTGAACCAAGATTTATCTCTGCTTATGACTTGGAAACAATGGTGGTGCAGTGGGACCAGAGGTACGACAAGGTTCGTGGCTGGTGGTCCGCTTGGGTGGCACGGTCTTGAACGGGGCATCAGAAGGGATGGTGACATTAACCTCGGGCGCCTGTGGTGATGGATTCACGGACGGGCTGTGCAGATTGGTTCAGCTGCGATAGCGATGATTGTGTGCATGTGGTGTCGTTCATGGACTTGGATCTATGACTGGAAGATGCCACTCAGTGACGACAACGACTAGGCCCATGCATGCGAAGTCGCGAGCATCCGACAATGGTTGACGCTATGTATGCCATTGTGTTCTGTTGGTGGTGAACAGGGAAGATAGGTGAGGGTGACGCCATGAAGCTAGGTGTGACCATATTTGAGTGCTCGCAAGTCAGAGAGTAGAGGTGGGTTGATGGTGACGAGTAACATAGGGAAAAAATGGTCCTGATGGGCCTGAGTGGGTGTTGTTGGGTTTTTGGTTGGAGGGAAACGAAGGATAGGGGAGAGATTGTTTTGAATTTTGTGTTTGGTTTAATTTTACTTTTCGTTTATATAAATATACTTTTTTTGCCTCTATAAGTATTTGTTTTTTGCTTTTCGTCCCTGCCATGTGGCATTGGATGCTAATGCGGCATTGTTGATAAGGCAAGTAAATGTCACATGGCATTGACACGTGTCATCGTCATCCTACATGGAAGTGATGATGTGGACTTTTGCCAGTCACATTATCGTTTTTGTAACAGAAAGGGCTGAAAACAAACGAATTTGACTTTTCAGGAAGGGAATCTTATTTATTTTTTTATTTTTTTACCAGGACTAAAACTGGATTTTGCTATATTGTAAGGATGCTACTTTTTGTCTTCTTTCCTATCATTTATCTTTTTTTATGTCTCTCTTTCTCTTTTTTTTTTTTTTGGGACATTTTTGGTGGACAATGTCTCTCTCTATTGTACCATAGGGCATAGGTGTAAGAGTTAAACAGTAAACACAGACATAAATTTTAATTTTTATACATTATCAATGTAAAAGTATTTTACTTTATTATCTAATTTTCTGTTGATAATTTTTAAATGTGTTCGAATATGTTGATAAACAATCCCTTATTTTTTATGTAAGCGTCATTAAGGTAACGACACATATTAAGAAATATAATCCTGTCAAAAAAAATGTATATATAATTTTTGTTCATGTTAAAATCATTAATTTGATTTTTTTTAATATGTATTTTATTTATTCAACATTTTTATGAAATATTTTTATTAAAACAACAACAAAATAGAAATAAAAGGAGAATATAAGGTATATTAAGTTCATTCAACGATTTAGCACAACATCAGTGGATATATTATAAGTATAAAACTTTTCGACAGTGCATTATTTACTGAAAAACAAAATTCATAAATTAAACCAGAGGTAATAATAAAGGTAAAGGAATATTAGTAGCTTACAAATTACGAGCAACAATTGATACCTTATTATCTGCATGAAGTAAGGAATGTCTTCTTTATTGCTTCAGCACTTTATTATTCCTCACTCCTCACTTACCTTTTCCCCTTGTCATTCGTCAGTATTAATTTCCTCTCTTCCATATTCATTACTACTATTTTCAATCACTTTGAAGCCTGTCATAGTCTAAATTAGAACTCAACTGTTAGATTGCACCATCCACACATTGAATTGAACTCGCAGAGGTGATAAATGTGACTTGTGATTGGGTCAATCAACTGGACGGCTCCTTCTTCACAACGTATTGGTATTATTCTACTCCCTTAATTACATATTTTAACATTTCTCTTTAACTTTTAATTGTTAGAAATTTTTTATTTCTATTTATTTCTTCATCCTATCCCTTCTTATTTATATTTGGTGTTTTAAATTCATGCAATTATGATTTTGGGTTAATAATTGTTCTTATTTATGTTCTCTATGGTATTGTAATATTATTTTCTTACATTATTAATTAGTGTTTGAATCTTTTCTAACTTTTGGATTGAAGTTTCCGGTTACCACTGTGTGCGCTCGCGCGTGTGTGAAAATGATCTACTTTAAGGTGTGTAAATGATTGAAATTGTGAATCTCAACTCTTTGCTAGAGACATGAACAGTGAATGTGTGTGACTGCAAGCAAATTCAAAATAATAAATTGGAGATCGAGCACTCTATGGCATAGTCAATGAATTCATATATATATATATATCAATCTAACGGCTGCTATACTATGTCTTTATGATGCATTCTCAATAATAAACTAATGAAATTTTGCGTGCATTAATTAATGTGTTTCACCAACTACTCTGTTCTGATTATAGTTTTGCATATGCATAGCTTTGACATTCATATATGGCGGACATAGCTATCTCCATTGCAGCAAAGATTTCAGAATATTTGGTTGAGCCCTTGTTGCACCATGCTCGTTACATGTTTGGTTTCAACAAAATCGTGAGAAATCTTCATGATAAAAAAGACAAATTGATATTAACCCAAAGGAATGTGAATGAACGTATGAAAGAAGCCAGAAGGAAAACTGAAATAATTGAAGAAGCTGTAGAGAGGTGGGTGGATGATGTGAGTAATGTCTTACGTGATGTAGAAAAGCTGGAAGAAAAAACTGAAGAAAACAAGAGGTGTCACCATGTGCCTTTCCATTACTTCCTAGCAAAAGAAGTAGCAAGCGTGACAGAAAAGTTGGGGAAGCTAAATAGCTGCAAATTTGAGTCATTTTCTAGGCGCACTGAACTTCCTGGCATGAAATACTTCTCATCCAAAAACTTTGTGTACTCCAAGTCCACAGATCATGCTTACAATAAACTCATGGAGGCATTGGAAGATGGAAAATATCGCATCATTGGATTCCATGGAATGGGAGGAGCTGGTAAAAGCACTTTGGTGAAAGAGGTTGGGAAGAAAGCTGAGGAGTTGCACCTTTTTGACCAGGTTTTAATGGCTGTTGTCTCTCAAAATCCAGAAGTGACAAACATCCAAGGTCAAATTGCTGACAGGTTGGATTTGATATTGAGGGAAGAGACACCAATTGGGAGGGCACAAAGACTGTCGACAAGTTTACAAAATGAGAGGGCTTTAGTGATCTTGGATGATGTGTGGGAGAAGCTGGATTTTGAAGCCATAGGGATTCCACCCTGTTGCACTGTCCTACTAACTACTCGTCGTCGAGATATTTGTGTTTCTATGAACTGTCAAATTACAGTTGAGTTGTCTCTCTTGGATGAGGAGGAAGCTTGGACTTTGTTTAAACGGTGTGCAGACATCATTGATGACTCACCATATGCCTTGAAGTTGAAGAATGTGCCAAGGAAAATTGCTAAAAAATGCAAAGGACTGCCCATTGCAATTGTGACCATGGCAAGTATGTTAAGAGGGAAGAAAGTTGAAGAGTGGGAGTTAGCATTGCTTAAACTGGAGGAGGAATCACACCCACTAGATGTTGAAGAAGTGCTGAGCAGTTGTTATGCATGTATCAAGTTAAGCTATGATAATTTGACAAAGAAAGTAGCCAAAATTGTGTTTTTATTGTGCTCCATGTTTCCTGAAGACTATGACATCAATGTGGAAGATTTGGTTAGGTACATGAAGGGGCTAGGACCGGCTGCTGGGACTACTGGCCCAATGGAGAAAGCGAGGAGAGAGATACAAGTGGCCATTCACACCCTCAGAGATTCATACTTGTTGCAACCTAGTGGTCAAAAAGAATTTGTGAAAATGCATGACCTGGTTCGTGATGTAGCCTTCTGGATTGCTTCCAAACAAGGTAAACAAGTTAAGGTAGCTACCAAAACATTGGCAGTAGCAGATGAAAATGTAAAAGAGTTAGCTGCAATATGCTTATGGGGCATGGAGAAAAATTATCCTCCTCTCGATCAATTTCAGTGTCCAAAACTCAAGACTCTTTTGCTTCATTCCACTGATGAATCTTCTTTGCAACTCCCAAATGAGTATTTCGAAGGGATGCTAATGCTGGAAGTCTTGGCAATTTTAAAATTTTACTACACATGGCGCAACTTGTATACACTGCGCAGCTTGAGTTCATCATTGTCTATCGTTACCATGCCACAATCAATAGAGAGATTAACAATGCTACAAAGTCTTTGTCTAAGAGGATTTGAATTAGGCGATATCTCTATACTGGCAAGCTTGGCAAGACTTGAAATTCTCGATTTGCGTAGTTCATCTTTCAATGAATTGCCACAAGGAATTGTAGCCTTGAAGAAACTGATACTACTGGATATATACACCTGTCGCATCAAGAAGAACAACCCTTATGAAGTGATAGGAAAGTGTACACAGCTAGAGGAATTGTATGCATGGAGAATTGAAGATGATTCTTTACATATTGTTAATATCTCTTTGCCAAGGTTGCAAAAGTATGTAATTGTGTGTGACAAGTTCAGGGAAAACTGTAGATTCCTCATAGATGCTTATCTAGAGGACCATGAGCCATCAAAAGCTCTATGCATAGACCGGTTTGATGCCTCTGCTCTGATTCATGATACAACATCCTCATTCAAAGATTTGTTTCTGAAAGCGGAGCACCTTTACTTGGGGCATCTTAGGGGAGGCTGCAAAAACATCATCCCACACATGGATGAAGGAGGCATGACTGAGCTGATTGGGCTAATACTTGAGTCTTGTTCAGAGATAGAATGTCTCCTTGATAGTACTACAAATACCAATTTGCCAGCATTCTCTGAGTTGGTTACCTTGAAGTTGATATGGATGGATGGTCTCAAAGAAGTTTTCCATGATCCAACTTCCCAATGCTCTCTTGAAAAATTACAAGACTTGCAGATAGAGTATTGTGTACAACTAAATAGCATATCTTTTCCAAGGAGATCAAATATGGGCAATCTTAAGATCCTCAGATTACAGTGGTGTCCAATGCTAACATCATCGCTTTCATACCTGCCATTGCTCAAGCTTAGTGCTACTAGAGGAATTGAAATTATTTGACTGTAGCAAGTTAAGGCATATAATATCAGAAGAGTACGAGGAAGATGGGAATGCCAGTGATCCAAGTCCTAAATGGAAAGTGTTCCCAAACCTAAGGATTCTTCATGTGCATGGATGTCAAAGTTTAGAATCTGTCTTCCCTGTGGCTTTTGCTAAAAGTCTTGAGAAATTAGAGAAGATAGATATATGGTACAACTTTGGGTTAAAGTATGTGTTTGGCACGCACAATGATCACAAGGGTAATGGGAATGTGGCTGAGGCCAATATCAACCTCCTTGCTTTGACAAGAATCTCACTTGTATCGTTGTCAAACTTGATCGACATTGGCCCCACATATTGTCATCCAAGGTCGCCCAATTTGAAAGAGGTAGAATGCAGAGATTGTCCCCAATTGTCAACCAATGTAATGTGCAAGACTCTGTTTTGTTCAGATTCAGATATGCAACAAGGTCTTATAGCAATTGAGGTAAGGCTTCAAATATTTATACGTTCATAGAAAATCTGCATGCTTTGAAACCTTGCAAAATTTTGTCGTTTTAAAGGTTAGTCAAAAGTTTTCTAAATCATTATTTTGTTATATATTAAGACATCATCATTATGTCATGAGCAAACTTTTGAGTTCGATCCACAGCTAAATACTTTACTTTTCAAGATCAATTGTACTGTATTGATAAGCATGATGATCTAAAATTGGCAAGTTTTAACTACAGAAGAAAGTAGTATTACCTGAAAGTCGAGAACCAGTCCTAGCCTTGGGATGTCTTACTATTGAGCATTTTATGGCGGAAGTTATTTTCCAACTACAAGCTGCAGAAAAAGGGCCCTTGAACTCGAACTTATCTCGTTTATGTTTAAAGGATTTACCTGAGTTGACGAATATTTGGAAGGGCCCAAAAGATCTCCTCAGCCTCCAGAAACTCAAGAGTTTAGTGCTAGTGGGATGTAAAAACTTGGAAACCATCTTCTCTCCCACTATTGTTGGAAGCCTCGCCGAGCTGAGTGAATTGGTTGTAAGCAAGTGCGAAAAGTTGGAGCAGATCATTTATTCAGATCATTCAGAGCAAGTTGGAAACCCATCTGCTAGTTCCAAATCAGTGTGCTTCCCTCTACTGACCATGGTTCATGTCTTTCAGTGCAACAATTTGAAATGCCTTTTTTCTCATTCATTGGCTTCTCCATTTCCTGAGCTAGAATTTATTACAGTGGAGGAGTGTTCTAAAATAGAACAGGTTTTCTATTTTAATGAAGATGATAGAGGTCGAGAAGTAGGACGGGTGCCTGATGAAAACAAACTGCAGTTACTGCTTCCAAAACTGAGAGAGGTGAAACTAGTATGTTTGCCAAACTTCACTGAATTTTGCCAAGGGCCTTATAAGCTGCAGCAGATTGTGAAGCACTACACAGTGAGGCACTGCCCCAGATATACTTGTTCATGGCTGCAGACTGATAATCAGGTACTTATACATCGCATTTCTTATGTCTTATGATGTATATACAAAATTTATTATTTTTTTATATTTAATGTATGCCTGGCTTGGTATTTATTTTTGTAAACAAAAGCATTTATATTGTTGGTAGCATGGCATACATGGCTATATCAAAATTTCTTAAAGCAAAAATTTTGTAAAGCAACATAATATTCTAGGAAGGGGTATTCCCTGAATTGGAAAATCAATATTGTGTAAATAACACCAACATGACAAGAACATTCTTGGTCTTAGGCCATGTGTTTTAATTTACACTGGTCTCACTTGTAGTGGTAGTTCTCAATTTTTTATGTTAAAATTTAGATATTATGTCAAGTGTTTATTTTGCTTTTATACAGGAAAAGAGTCCATTTGCCTCCATACAATCACAAACAAGTGGGAAGTTTGGGGGTATGGGATTAGGATCAAGCTCAGCTAGTACTTCTGCTGCAGTTATTGGTGGTGGTGGGGATGGTGCTAGTGATCCTCAGATACAAGAGAGAGTGAGCAACTTGGAGACAAATTTAGAATGTGAGAGACAGAGAAGAAGGTTGATGGAGTTAGATTTGCAGGTTGAGAGGGAAAGGCGAAGATTAATAGAACTGAAACTGGAAGCTGAGCAAGAAAGAAGACGGGTCATGGAAGATGCAGTGCTTTCTGTCTATCATGAAATGCTTGGAAGGGTCCCTCAACAGTTTGCTGGCCTTCTTTCTCAAGCTCAATTGGTACTTGATTCTCCATTTTCTTACCTGTGCTATTCAAGTTTGACATATAAAATGTTTTCTATTCTTTTCCACTGTTACTAAATCTATTTCTATATAATTTCAGGCACCAAATGAAGAAAGTGAAGATCAAGCCTTTCTTGATGTATCCATACAGTCCCTCTGAATCAGTCATGACTAATGTATGCCAGAAAAAATGAAGATGCTCCTTCCAGTTTAATTTGTTCTCTTCATGTACTGTATTAATTAGACCAGTGACGGTAGTGGCAGAAGAACTCTCCAAATTTGCATATAAAGTACATTTTAATAGACTATCAATGAACAAAGTGCTTCTAGTTTCTGCACACATGTTCTTTGTTTATGTTTTAAATAATTGGAAATGCGGTTCATCAGTTTTGTAAAACAGAAACAAATACTTCTGTATATTTTTATTCATAGAATAGGGTCTCTTTTATAGAGAGATTACAAAGAGGAAATTAGGGAAATAAAACCTACTGCAATCAATGTAATAAATGACAATTAAGGGGAAATAGAATCAGAATAAAATCAGAGTAAAATAGAACCGAATTTTCTACAATCAGAGTAAAATAGAACCGAATCTTCTACAATCTTCTATACCCCTCCTCAAGTTGGTGCATAGATATCGATTAAGCCCAACTTGTCTAATAAATTCTCAAAGGTGGGTCGAGCTAAGCTCTTGGTCAGGATGTCAGTTGTCTGCTGGCTGGAAGTCACAAAGGGAATACAAATAATGCCAGCCTCTAGTTTCTCCTTTATGAAATTTCGATCAATCTCAATGTGCTTGGTTCTATCATGCTGGACGGGATTGTGAGCTATGCTTATTGCTGCTTTATTGTCACAGAATAACTTCAATGGGAGGTCAACCTTTATCTTGAGTTCTTTCATAATTCTGTAGATCCATATCCCTTCCTGTATACCTTGGGCCATTGCTCTAAATTCAGCCTCAGCGCTACTTCTAGCAACCACGCTTTGTTTCTTGCTTCTCCAAGTTACCAGATTTCCCCACACATAGGTGCAATATCCAGAGGTTGATTTTCTGTCAATAACTGGCCCTGCCCAATCTGCATCAGTGAAGGCAACAACATTCCTCTCACTACTCTTCTTAAAGTACAAGCCCTTCCCAGGATTGGCCTTCAAGTACCTCAAAATTTTGTAGACTGCCTCAAGGTGTTCTTCATAAGGAGAGTGCATAAATTGGCTTACAACACTCACAGGGAAGGCAATATCAGGTCTGGTATGGGACAAATAGATTAGCTTGCCAACTAGTCTCTGGTATCTACCAATATCAACAGGGACTTTCCCTTTCTCCCAAAGCTTCACATTTGGGTCCATGGGGGTATCACCGTCCGCAACCACTCATTCCAGTTTCTTTTAAAAGATCCAGAATGTATTTTCGTTGGGAAACCACAATTCCCTTCTTTGATCTGGCAACCTCCATGCCAAGAAAGTACTTCATTGCTCCCAAATCCTTGATTTCAAATTCCTTTGTCAAGTTTCTCTTCAGTCTGTCCATCTCTTCTACATCATCCCCTGTAAGCACGATATCATCAACATAGACAATTAGTACAACAATCTTCCCATCGGAAGAGAATTTTGTGAATAGTGTGTGATCAGCCTGTCCTTGGTTGTATCCATGTTTCTTCATAGATTTGGTGAACCTGTCAAACCATGCTTTCGGAGATTGTTTAAAACCATAAAGTGCTTTTCTTAATTTACACACATTTGACCCAAACCTTTCTTCGAACCCAGGGGGAGCATCCATGTATACTTCTTCCTCTAGGTCACCATTGAGGAAGGCATTCTTCACATCCAGTTGATGTAACGGCCAATCTAAGTTGGCAGCAAGGGATAAAAGGATCCTGACAGTGTTTAGCTTTGTAACAGGAGCAAAGGTCTCCGAATAATCTATGTCATAGGTCTGAGTGAACCCTTTAGCCACCAAACGAGCCTTGTATCTATCTACGGATCCATCTGAATTGAACTTCACAATGAAGACCCATTTACAACCCTCTGTTTTCTTTCCACTGCAAGTTCGTAACACCTGTGTGTTATTCTTCTCAAGAGCTCTCATCTCCTCAAGAACAGATTCCTTCCACTTTGGAACTTTTAGAGCTTCCTGTACATTACTTGGAATTTCTATATTGGACAATTGTGAGCTAAAAGCAGCATAGGAAGAAGACAAATTTGAATATGACACAAAATTAGAAAAAGGATGCTTAGTACAAGATCTAATACCTTTCCTAAGCGCAATTGGAATGTCTAAATCAGAGAATTCAATGTGGTTCTTAGGTTCAGAAGAGGACTTACTTGTCTCGGGTTGACTGACCGGATTTTCTCTTAGTTCGGTTTCATGACAGTGCTGGACAGTTGGAGCTTCATTTGTGTTTTTCTTACTGTTCTTTGAAATATAGAACTTTCCCTTGAACCTTCGGTCACCTCCTTTGAATCTGTTATTTCCTTCTTCACAAGAATCATGTTGTGGCATTTCAATTAGTTCTTCAAATGTTTCTATTTCCAAAGGCTGTTTGTCAGAGTTTTGATTTTGAGATGTAGACCCAGTTAAATGACGAGCCTTACTCATGATAGGAGTAGGTCTAGATAGTGAATCATGGTCATTTGCTATTGGTGCAGTAGTTGTACAAGTTTCAGAATCATGTGAGTTTTCAGATAAAGTAATGATTTCAAAAGAATCTTCATTTTGACTCCCCCCTGAAGATGAGTGTCCTCAAAAAACGGTTTGTTTTCAAAAAACGTGACATCCATGGTCACAAAATATTTCTTTGATTTTGGATCAAAACATTTATAACCTTTTTGGGTTGGAGAGTATCCAATAAAAACACATTTTATAGCACGTGGTTCTAATTTTCCAAGATTCTTGTGTTCATGAACAAAAACAGTAGATCCAAATATTTTTAACGGTAAATTAGCAGAAAGATGAGCCATAGGGAAACATTCCTTGAAAACATTGATTGGTGTTTGAAACTATAGGACCTTGGACGGCATGCGATTGATCAAATATGCAGCAGTTAAAATCGCTTCACCGCACAAGTATTTTGGAACTTTGGTTTCAAATAACAAGGCTCTAGCAACTTCTAGGAGATGTCTATTTTTTCTTTCTGTAATTCCGTTCTGTTGCGGTATATGAACACAAGAACTTTGATGCACAACCCCATGCTCAAGAAAAAAATCCCCCAAAATCATATTAAAATATTCCTTTCCATTATCACTTCTGAAAACTTGAATATTTGTTTAAAATTGAGTCTGCACCATTTTAAAGAAATTTTTAACAACTTGACCAAATTTCGATTTTTCCTTTAGCAAATACACCCAACAAAGTCTAGTGTGATCATCAATAAAAGTGATGAACCATTTTTTATTTGAGGGTGTGCTTGTTTTATTAGGGCCCCAAACATCGCTATGAATCATAGAAAAAGGCTTTGTTGGCTTATAAGATTGCATAGGAAAAGTGGAGCGATGATGCTTTGCAAATTCATAAGTCTCACAATTAAACAACGAATGATCTTTATTATTAAACAACTTAGGAAATAAATGTTTTAGGTATCTAAAACTCGGGTGACCTAACCGCAAATGCCATAACATAATATCATTATTGTTATCAGAAATAAAACTAGATTCAAAACAGGAACCTCTCGGTTGAGATTGTTCTGGTCCAAGTCCATTATCAAAGTAATAGAGTCCCCCACTCTCCTTAGCACTGCCAATCATCCTCCCCGAGTTCAAATCCTGAAACACATAATGAGAGGAAAAAAATGAGTTTGATAGTTTTTATCTCGGGCAAGTTTACTAACTGATAAGAGACTACATGATAATTTTGGAACATGAAGGACATCTTGGAGAGTTAATGTCGGAGACAGGACAATGGACCCTTTTCCTGCAATGGCTGATAAGGAGCCATCTGCAATTTTTATTTTCTGGTTACCTGCAGAAGGACTGTATGAAGAGAAAAGACTAGACTCTCCTGTCATATGGTCAGTTGCACCTGAATCAACAATCCAAGTATGATTGACACTAAGGAAGGCAGTTTTAACAAAGTTACCTCTCTGTGCTATAGAACAGGAAGGGGTTTGAGACTCAATAAGTTTGTACAGTTGATCTATCTGTTCCTTAGTAAAAGGAAACGAGCTTGAAGAAGACTGCTTCTCTTGACCAGAGGTACTAACTTGAAGTGCACGGTTCTCACCGCCGCCCTTTTTCTTCCAATTCGCAAGCTTGCCATGGAGCTTCCAACAAGTCTCACGGGTATGCCCTGGGCGTCTGCAATGCTCACAACATTTGTCAAATTTTTTGCCGTCATCCCTATAGTTTCTGGTAGCAAGTGCAGAGCCCTCTGTTTCTGAAATTTGCACTGTCTTACCCATCATAACTCCTTGTCTGACCTCTTCTCTCCTGACTTCCGAGAAAGTTTCACCAATAGTAGGCAAGGGAGTATTCCCTAGAATCCTACCTCTTACTTCATCTAGCTCCTTATTCAGCCCAGCAAGAAACATAAACACACGATCATTCTCTTGCCTTTTGATGAACACAACACTATCTTCAGTACACTTCCAACTGTCCTCATAGCAGAGATCCAATTCCTGCCACAAAGTCATCAGTTCATTATAGTAAGTAGTCACATCTCTATTACCTTGTTTGGCATGCCATAACCTGGATTTTAAATCAAAAATTTGAGAGGAATTCTGAATGTCAGAGTATGTATCTTTAACAGCTTCCCAGACATCCCTTGCAGTCGGTAAGAACATGAACGGCTTTCCAATAGCCGGTTCCATGGTATTGACCAGCCACGCAATGATTAGAGAATTCTCAGATCTCCAAATCCCAAAATTTGGATCATTGTTTGGAGGCTTTGGTGTGTCTCCTGTAAGAAATCCAAATTTTCCTTTGCTCTCCAGGATCAAACGAACTGTCTGGGACCACTCAATATAGTTTTTTCCATGAAGTTTTGGGACATTAATTTTAAGAGAGTTAGAAAACCCTTCTTGTCCATTGAAGCAGCCACTGAGACCACTTGGGCCGCCACTTCCAACTCCTGGACCTGGGCCACCGCCGGCACCACCTACACCGGGACCTACACCGCCATTTGGGACACCGCCGGTGCCTCCTGCGCCTGGACCAGCCCCTCCAACACCCACAACGCTTGGGCTGCCTCCACCAGTCACGATTCCACCTCCAGCACGGACGCCTGGACCACCATTGGTTGGGCCGCCTCTGTGGTCTTCTTCTGCCGTTAATAAATCGGCCGCCCTAGTGAGGGCCTGTCTCCATGTTGTTGGCTTCGTCATCGCGCAGAGGGAAAGAAAAAAAAGGAAGAGGGACCGAATCCTAAAACAGGGAAGAAGGATCGAAGCCTAAAGCTCGTGATACCATATTGTAAAACAGAAACAAATACTTCTGTATATTTTTATTCATAGAATAGGGTCTCTTTTATAGAGAGATTACAAAGAGAAAATTAGGGAAATAAAACCTACTGCAATCAATGTAATAAATGACAATTAAGGGGAAATAGAATTAGAGTAAAATAGAATCGAATCTTCTACAATCAGAGTAAAAATAGAACCGAATCTTCTACAATCTTCTACAGTCTGCTTTATTTTGGCCATTAATTTTGGTGTTCATTCAAACTGCTAAGCTTTAGGATTTACTCTTTGACTTCTCTGGCATTACTTTGATGAGTGACTATAAGTGAAGAAGCTCAGAATTGAGCATGTGCTCGTTACCGGAAGTTAGTTAGTTAGTTATAACCTGCAATATCCTGTGGCCAGTTGGCATAACTTTCTCATGTGTAATACTCAAATGTATAAAGTTCAGTAATATAGAATATTCATTTCTCTAATCACTTCTTAAATACTCTATTCACTTACAATGCAATTCTCTGGTTTTATACCTTTATCATGGTAACACACAACATTTTTTTTCCGACCAGGACTGTGATCTTCGTCTTCTTTGAGTGATTTCGTGCTTCAATCATGGCTTCACCATTCTCGCCTCATTCAAATCTGCATTGTCACTCTGATGGTTCTTTTCATCAAGATCCGCAGCCATTCTTCTTCTAACTTTTCGCTTTAGTAACCCATAAGCTCCGCATTAGACTTTTTCATAAGCTAATCAATATAGCTTATGAAAAATATACTTAAGCCAGCTTATGGACTAGCCATACGCTATTTTATAAGCTCTTCCAAACAGTGTCATAAGTGTTTATGCCATAAGATAAGCTCAAATAAGTTGTTTGATAAGTCCATCCGAACAGGCTTGATCACTTTCTTTTAATGTAAATACCCCATTAATCATTCATGTGAATAATATTATGTACAACATACTTGGCAACCATAAAGGGGTGCCTCTTCAATCCAATCTGGATTATCTTAACCAAACTTAGCAAGGAAATGAGCTACTTGGTTACTTACTCTACATATATGCAAAAAGGAGATAGAGTGAAATTGGGCCACCAAAGCCTTACACCCATCTACTACTAAGCATTGTTTCCCTGTAACTCCAAGATTGCCTCCAACAATTCTGATTCCACAACAATGCGAAGTGAATCTGAATTTCATAAGGTTCTGTCTCTGCCCCGTCCCACGCGACCAGCAACAGCTCCGCTGTAAGCAGACACCCACGGCCACAAATATGATCTAAGCGAGAAAGGGTGGAGGAGCAATGTGTTGGGAAAAAATATGCATGCGACACTTTGATTTACCTACATATGCCCAATGATCTCTAATACCAGTGTTGGGGAATCTCCACACACACAAAGAAAATAACAAAAGACACATGTATTTACGTGGTTCGACACCTCTTGCCTGCGTCCACAGAACACCTTAACAAAAACATTCCACTATCATAAGAAAGAGATTACAAGATAATAAGATAACAAGTTTTCTGGCAAAAACTTAAAAAACCTATCCCAAATTGTGTGTCACCTTACAAACCCGAAACCTCACTCAAGAGTTACAAAGAATGATAACACTCACTCCACAGTACAAGTTTTCTGGTCTAAAACTTGGAAACCCACCCTACATTTTTTTCTCACGTGCTTGTGTTGTACAGTGTAACATCCCAATTTTTGAGAAAAATTGTTTTAACAATAAAATCCTGAATACTTGAAGGTAAGTCATGGAGACTTATCACCTCAACGATTTACTGAGAGTAGGAGGAACTGTTTTGATTTATTTTAAATAATTGATTTATTTTAGATAATTATTATTTATGATGTCAATTCAAATTAATAAACAGCGTAGATGTAAGCTGCTTTTAATGTGAATTCATCAACCGAGTCACGCAGTACGTGTTTTTGTTGACTAAGAAAGTGATTGAATTTAATCAAGATAAAATTATATTTGAGAACTATTATTTATTATTAATTCATGGTTCAAATCTCTTCGAAAAATTCTTTCGAAGTTTCGTCGCATTTTGAGCTGCCGGGTGAAATTTTACCTGCGATAAAATTTGAAACGAACTCCGATTTCGATAAAAATCGAAACATAAGCGTTTTATAATATTTACATGTAACCTGTGCCATGCACGGGAATATTTTATTGACTTGGTTTCAACAATGACATCTAATAAATATTATGGTAATACTTATTAAATTTAAATGATGATATAATGACATGAACTTAATATACAAAAACAACTTAATATTAATTGATTTGCATACGACACAAACAGTATGATGATGCATACAGAAAAATGGAATTCACTAAAAATTACTTTATTAAATTTATGATAATAAAACAATAGCAATATATACATTATGAGTTAATACTACACTATACATTTACCGGAATATATAGTTAAATAAATGTTGTTAATTGGATACAAAAAGTGCAATTAAATAAATATCGATACATCAATCGTCCAAAAAACAAAATAGGGGCATTTATAAATAATGTATTTAAATAGATAATTTGACAAAAAATTAATTTTTTTTGACGCAGCAAAATATAAAATTATTAAGGCTAAAATAAAATAAAACTCATTATTAATAATTTAATGATAGTATTAGACCAAGAATATAAAATACATTTTATCACATTAAAGGTTTAAAAAATTATCCTTTTGAATTTTCAATTTGTTTTAATCTATATCTATATCTATATAATATACAATTGAAAATGTTTAAAAAATGTAAAGCTACAAATGGCATCCTATAACAACATTTTGTTAAATGACTCAGTTGGCTGATACAGCTTCCTAATATCAAATCATTTTGTTGCAGATATGGTATCCAGAATAAAGCTTCCTTTGGTTCCACTCAACTGGCTGATACAGCTTCCTAATATCAAATCATTGACGTTCTTTGCAAGTGATGTTGAGGTATACCTTAACTTGGCATTTTTTGGGGATTTATTTTCGCTTTCTTCTTGAGATGCTTGCTTGCTTGTTTTTTTGTTTTTTAATTTCTAAATTTTGTCAATTGTATTAAACTGATCCTAATTCACAATCATCACTCATTTCTTAGGTTCTCTCATTAGTTCCTGATTTATTGAAGGCTAAGCTCCCTTGCTTGTGTAACTTGAAGTCACTCAAAGTAAAACTGGATTTGCCCTTTTCAATTAGATGCCAAGTTAGAGCAAACAGTTTCCAAGCTATGGAAAGAAGCATTTAAAAGAGGATTGGAACGATCTTCATCCATACCTGATGGAATAGTAGACTCTTTGCTTCAAAACTCACCATTGACAGAAGTTGACATCTGTTTACTGGGAAATTTGGTTTCTTAGTGTATTTCTACCAAATTAAGCAAATTAACAAATAATTAGTTCAAACGATTGCAAGATCGACGAGTTATGTGGTAATCTCGTTTTCGAAACAACGGTTTTAATGTAACAACGGTCAAAAATTCGACGCGTTATTAGTTTTTAATGTTCTTGGCCTTGAAAGCCATTAATCATTGTGATCTTTTGTCAATTTTGAATATAGTAATTTCAACTAATAAATTAATTGTTGTCGAAATGGCATTAACAGAGTAAATAAACAAGATTGGTCGTTGGCAGCCAATGACTTGATTGATAAGTAACTAAACAAAAATTTTAAGTGGATCATACGAAGCAATATCATAAAAATGCATTTACAGGATTAAACATACAATTGAAACCAGTACAGAAATACAAATAAAAATCACTTAAATGACTGAATTTAAAGAATGCTTTTAAAAGACATGAATTTAAATAAAAACATTTTAGGAACATGTAAATGGTGATGAACGGAAAGTTGTTGAAAAGTTAAATGGCAGAAAAGTAAGGAATTTAAATGCAAAACATGGAAATGGAAGTGACTGTAATGTAAATAACTCGAAGTAAAATGCTGGAATTGAAATGAATACAAAAAGTAACTAATTTTCAAAAGAAATAGAGATGCAGAAAAGTAAGAACAAATAAGTTTGAAGTGCTGTAAAAAAGTAAAGTTTGAATGCAATAAAATTTAAAGTAAAATGCATAGACAGAATGTAAAATTGCAGATAAGATAAAATAATAGATAAATGCAAATAATTGCAAATAGACTTGAATTGATTAAATTGCAAAAAAGATAGAGTTTAGAAGGCATACAGTGATCGTTTTCCCTTAACCTGCTTTAGCCGTCGAGATGTTAGGAATTTAGATCATGTATCCAACCTGATTTACATCGTAGAAACTACTATTTATAGGCAAAAATATAAAAAACTACCTATTATCCGACCTGACACGTGTACGGACACAAGATCGGTAGTTGTTTCTACTAAAACTACTTAATCCCGACAGTAACACTTCCTGTCGAGCTGTACATGTGTTTCATAACGCCTAAGTCTAATTCGACCATGCTCATATTGACATCTTCGACATTTCACACACTCCTTCGAACAACTGCCAAGTCACTTGGTCTTTCAAACTGTTCTGAACAGAACTTCAGAGGATGACCGGAGGGAAGCGGTGCGGCTGTGCTCGCGACGGAGGACGACGGCGGGTTGGGTGGTGTACCTGCAAACACTCCGACGCTCAAGTCAGTGTGTGTCGAGGTGAGTAAGAGGTGGTAGAAAGATGATTACCTCGACCGTTCGACGCGGTCTTCTTTAAATATGAGTCGAGGACAGTTCTTTGTCGATGTGTAACCGTCCGTGAAACCGAAGTCGGCATTAAATCCCATTAATGCACAAAGCCGTTGGGTCGGCCACGTTGAGGAAGAAGCGGAGAGGCACGCGGACGACGTGGCATTGAGGAAGCCGTTGGGCTGTGAATGTTGGGTCTCGGATTGGGCCTCGGCCCGATCCGAACGATTGCCCAGTCGCTAGCTCGAATGTCGAGGTGGTGACTTGCTGTCGAAGTTCGTTGATGTCGACGTTCGACGTCCTTGTTCGTAAGGAACTGCAAGTGTCGTCATGTCGTGCTTGTTCATTAGTTCGTTCGGGACCTTCGTGTCCCACGTCTGCTGAGACAGTTCTCGACACGAGGCTTGATGTGCTTATGCAAGACACAAGGCTTTATCATGAGTTCGTGAACGTGGTCTCGGCATGAGGTCGACAAGGCTTTATCATGAGCTCGTGCACGCGGTCTCGGCACGAGGTCGATCTCTTCATCAGGTGTTTGTGCCAACGCACAAGGCTTTACCACGAGCTCGTGCACGCGGTCTCGGCACGAGGTCGATTCATCAGTGCTTGTGCCAACGCACAAGGCTTTATCACGAGCTCGTGCACGCGCGGTCCTCGACGAGGTCGATTCATCAGGTGCTTGTACCAACGCGACAAGGCTTTATCCCGAGCTGCGTGCGCGGTCTCTGCGACGAGGTCGATCGATTCATCGGTGCTTGTGCCAACACACAAGGCTTTATCACGAGCTCGTGCACGCGGTCTCGTGACGAGGTCGATTCATCAGTGCTTGTGCTAACGCGACAAGGCTTTATCCCGAGCTCGGCGCGCGGTCTCGCAGACGAGGTCGATCGATTCATCGGTGCTTGTGCCCAGCGCACAAGGCTTTATCACGAGCTCTCGTGCACGCGGTCTCGATGCAGGTCGATTCATCGGTGCTTGTGCCCAGCGCGACAAGGCTTTATCACGAGCTCGTGCACGCGCGGTCTCGAGACGAGGTCGATTCATCGGTGCTTGTGCCCAACGCGACAAGGCTTTATCCCGAGCTCTGCGCGCTGGTCGCAGACGAGGTCGATCGATTCATCGGTGCTTGTGCCAACACACAAGGCTTTATCACGAGGCTCGTGCACGCGATCTCGGCGACGAGGTCGATTCATCAGTGCTTGTGCTAACGCGACAAGGCTTTATCACGAGCCTCGTGCACAGGTCTCAAAGACGAGGTCGATTCATCGGTGCTTGTGCTAACGCACAAGGCTTTATCCCGAGCTCAGGCGCGCGTCTCGCGACGAGGTCGATCGATTCATCAGGTGCTTGTGCCCACACAAGGCTTTATCACGAGCCTCGTGGCACGCGGCCCTCAGACGAGGTCGATTCATCAGGTGCTTGTGCCAACGCATAAGGTTTTATCACGAGCTCGTGCGCGCGGTCTCGGCATGAGGTCGTCAGGTGCTTGCGCCAACGCGCAAGGCTTTATCACGAGCTCGTGCGCGCGGTCTCGGCACGAGGTCGATTCATCAGGTGCTTGTGCCAACGCACAAGGCTTTATCCCGAGCTCGTGCGCGCGGTCTCGGCACGAGGTCGATCTCAGGTGCTTGTGCCAACACACAAGGCTTTTATCACGAGCTCGTGCACGCGGTCTCGGCACGAGGTCGATCTCTACATCAGATGCTTGTGCCAATGCACAAGGCTTTGATAATAAATAAATGCTGGTTGCGTATTTCTCCAATCATACTTCATTGCTTCACATTTATGTGTTTAGGATACATTTGTTTCAACTATAATATTTCTTCATCTTTGCTTTGCGTTCCAAGTTCTTGGAATTTCTTTGTCCTTGCAGATGTCTCGAGGGTGTAGGCGCACTGTCTTTGCGACAATGCATGCGGGCCTTCCCAATTGGGTGCAAGTTTCCCTTGTGTGGCGTTCTTCAGGCCGACATCATTTCGTCGAAGAACTAAGTCTCCAGGCATGAATTCCCTAGGTACAACACCCGGTTGTATCTTGCTGCGATTGCTGTTTCTGCGACCTCGGCCGAGTCTGCAAGCTCCTGCATTCGCCAAGGAGGTTGAGTTCTTCTCGTATACTCGGCCGGTTGTCAATGCTACTCTGGGGATGCGAGGTTCTCCAACTAAGTTCCCAATCTCGACAGGAATGATGGCCTCTGTCCCATATGTGAGACGAAAGGAGATTCTCCGCCGTCGAATGTGGAGTAGTTCGACACGCCCAGTACTCGGGAAGCTCTTACGCCCAATTTCCCTTGGCCTCATCCAATCTTCGTCTCGCACTCGTGAAGATAACTCTGTTCGCGGCTTCACTTGGCCGCTTAAATGCGGGGTGTTCTACGAGGTGAAGTCTTTGTTTGATGTCGAGATCTTCCAAGGTCTTTCGAATCCGCGATCCGTGAATTGCGTTCCGCTGTCGGTGGCGACCACCACGGGAATCGAACCTTGTCGTAATATATCTTTTGAAGAACTTAATCAAGTTCTTTGCGGTTATCTTCGCCAGGGCTCTGCCTCAACCCATTTGGTGAAGTAATCTACCGCTGACGACCAGGTATTTCACTGTCTGGAGCCATTGGAAAAGGTCCAAGTATATCAATGCCCCACCAAGCAAAGGGCCATGGTGATGTCAGGGATGTTAACTCTGTAGGAGGAGCTAAGTGTAGATCGCCATGTCTCTGGCATTTGTCGCATTTCTTCACGAACGATATCGCGCCCACGCTCGTGGTCCGCCAAGAGTACCTGCGCGGAGGATTTTCTTTGCCAAGGAACGCCCTCCAAGGTGTTGCCCACATATGCCTTCATGCACTTCAGCAAGTGCATATTGCGCTCGGGTATCATCGACGCATTTCAACGAGGTGGAGAACCCTCTTCGATATAGGATACCGTCGATCATAGAATACGAAGATGCCTTTTTTCGGATCTTTGCGGCTTCCTTCTCATCATCAGGTAGCCGACCGAATTGAATAAATTCTTGAATCGGTGTCATCCAACTGTCGGGCTCATCGGGCGAATCATCGGCGCTTGCCTGGGAAATCGCAGCGTAATTTGGAAGTTTCCTCAAGACCTCGTCATAAGTGGTATCAACCACGCAGCGGTAATGCTAGGCTTGGCGATGTTTCTTGTATTACCGATCTGTTGTTTCTGAGCTTCTCGTCTTGGCTAGTTTGGATGGAATGTCGGCTCCGACGCTTTGTTCTCTCGAACGTGTCACGATCTCCCGCTGAGGTGAAGTCGCTCATTTTCTTCTTTACCAGGGCGAGGTATTTTTGAAGAAGTGGATCTTTAGCCTGGTATTCTCCACTTATCCGGGACACAACTAGGCGAGAATCGATTGAAGCTTTACCTCTTCGGTAGAAGTCTCGAGCAGTGTGAGGCCAGCTAAACACGCTCGTACTCGCCTGGTTGTTGGAGGTGGGAAAGGAGAATCCCAATGAAAATTGACGACCAGCCCGCCGTCGTTCTCGAGCAACAAACCAGCGCCATCGCCCTTGGAACTCGACGATCCGCCGACATGGAGCGTCCATTTGGAACACCGCTCGTAGCTCCGTGAGTCATCTCGCAATGAAATCCGCCAAGCATTGGGCTTTGATAGTTTGTCTCGGCTCGAAAGTAACTCGGTCGGACAACTCGATCGACCACTTGATCATCATACGCCCTGCCAGGTCAGGCCTGTGTAGGATCTGTTTGATTGGCTGGTCAGTTCGGACCACTATGGGATGTGCTAAGAAGTATTGTCTCAAGCGTCGAGCCGCGATTATCAGTGCGAGTGCGACTTTCTCGATTTTCTGGTATCTCAGCTCTGGGCCCTGAAGTGCTTTGCTTATAAAATAGACCGGTTTCTGGTCCTCGTCTGCCTCGCGAATGAGGACGGCACTTTCGAGCTTAGTTCGACCTTTGCCAAGTAGAGATAAAGGACCTCCACAGAGACGGCCTCGTCAACACCGGGCGGTTGGGATAGTATGCGTTTTACGTGTTAAGGCTTCTTCGCACTTTCGGGTGACCATTCGAATCGAATTCCCTTCTTGAGTAAGCGGAAGAAAGGCAATGCATGTTCTGCAGATTTTGAGATAAACCTCGTCAAGGAGGCTAGCATTCAGTGAGTCTGGATGTTTTTCTTTGACGATGGTTGCTTTGCATCTCTATTACACCCGACATTTGTCGGTTGGCCTCGATTCCCTCTCGGTTAAGTAGAACCGAAATTTTCGATTCGAACTCCGAAAGTGCACTTTTCCGGATTGAGCCTCATATTATGTCTTCGTACTTCAGCAAAGACTTCTCTAAGATCGACGACGTGGTCGACTTCTTTCGTTGTTTTTACTATCATATCATCCATATATACCTCCAGCATTCTACCGATCTGGTTGGCGAAGATTTTGTTCACAATGTGCTGATATGTCGCTCCAGCGTTCATAAGGCCAAAAGGCATTACGTTATAGCAGTAATTACCTTTATCCGTCATGAACGCGGTTTTTTCTTGATCAGCATGATGCATCGGAATCTGGTTGTACCCAGAGTATGCGTCCATGAAAGACAACAATTGAAAACCAGAGGAATTGTCGACGAGTTTGTCGATATTAGGGAGGGGGTAGGCGTATTTGGGGCACGCCTTGTTAAGATCAGTGTAATCAACACACATTCGCCACTTTCCATTAGATTTCTTAACCAATACAACATTTGACAGCCAAGTAGTATATTTGACCTCCCTAATGAATTCAGCCTTAATTAAGTCTTCGACAGCTTTGGCGGCCCGGCTTTTCAGGAGCTTGCTTCCGGCGCCTTTGAGCTACCCAGCGAGCTTTGGGGTCGAGAGCGAGTTGGTGGCAGGCAATATCGGGAGAAATACGGCATGTCGGCGGTGTCCAAGCGAAGAGGTCGGCATTGGACTTGAGCACTCTGTTATTTGCAATTTGACCTGCTCAGGAGATCAACACCAAGCTTCACCGTCTTCCCTGGGTCTTCTCTAGTTGAACTCGGATGAATTCTCCATCGTGCATCGGTCTTTAATCTTTGGTGGAGCTCGCGGGCGGGAGGTCGTCTTCACGTATCATCCTCGAGCTCACTCGGCGTCGAAATCGGTGAGATTGACGTCTGCAGCAGCCTTCGCAGGATCAAGTTTCTTGGTCGAGGAGTTGTTCCTCTTCCTTTTGCTCTTGACCTTCAAAGACAAAATATAACATCTCCTCGCAGCTTCTTGGTCGGATTCGATGGTGACGACTTTGTCTTCGTCATCATGAAAACGCATTTTCAGGTGAACTGTCGAGGTTACAGCTCCTAACTCACCCAATGTCGGGCGTCCGACGATGCAGTTAAAATGATTTGCATGGTAACACGATGAATTGGACCTTCACAGTTTTGGAGATTGGTTGCTCTCCAAAAGTCACCATCAACTCCACATAGCCCAACGGCTTTGTTTTCGAACCGTTGAAACCGCCAGTCGGACCTGCACGATTTGACGAGATCTTTTTCTGGTAGTTTCAAGGTTTTAAACAGCTCGTAGAACATGATATCCGCCGAGCTCCCTTGGTCTATCAAGATTCTTCTGACGTCAAAGTTAGCCATATAGGCTTTCACCAACAGGGGAATCAAATAGTTCGGCCTTCCATTCACCAAGTCTTCGTCAGAAAAGGCTAGGGGTGGTCTTCCCTTATGCCGACTTGATGAAGGAGAAACAGTAGAAATGATCATCGCTTCTCTCAACTTTCGTTTCTTTGAATTGATGCTCGCCCCTCCCTTATCGGAGAATCCTCCGGAAATGACCATGGCGACAGGAGGAGGACGAGGTCTTTCCTCGGATGCACGAACTGTTCCTTCGTGCTGCGTCCCAGAAGCTGAGTCTCTCCTTTGAGGTCGAGGTGATCTAGATCTAGACCTTCTATCTCCAAATCTCGGTTTTCCTTTCACATATTTGGTCAACACGCCTTTTGGATCAGTTGTTCTATGGCGTCCTTCAGGTGAAAACATTCATCGGCCTCGTGTCGGACACACTTGTGAAAGTGGCGATGCCTCGACTTATCAGCATTCGGCTTCTCTTTTCCCTTCTGGGGAAATTTAATTCCAGCATCACGGAATTCGGTGTTCGCGCACTCATTCAGTATGCGCTTAGGGGTAGTGTTCAAAGGGGTATATTCGTCGTATCTCTTTCCTGGCCCCCGACTTTCCTTCTCCCTACGTGACCTGTCTTCGCGTTGTCCACCAGCTTCCTCCTGGGTTTTACCTTTGGCTTTCGATGCCATCAACTTCTCTTCGTAATTCATGAATTTTTGAGCTCGCTTCAGGAACTTCGGTCGATGACCTCGGTTTATCGACACCAATGTCGATCGAATAAACTTCCTTCGACCAGGCCTTGCTCTAGCAAGTATAATTTCATCTCGTCGAGCATTTTTTCACCAAAATGGCTTCTTTGTTGAAACGCCGACATAGTCTCGAGGATTCTCCTTTCCTCTGTGAATCGCGGCTAGAGCTGCTGTCGACTGGTTGGACTTTAGATGCGGTGAAATGTGCGAGAAGCGGTCGACGAGCTCGATCCACGATCCAATGGAATTTCTCTTAGAGTCCGGAACCAAGACAAGGCCGACTTCTTCAGAGTGAGGGAAAGATCACGCACTTTACGGCCCTTGGCGCCTTATAGTCCATGATAGTGTCAAAGCGACCAACATGTTCGCTGGGTCGGTGGTCAGTCGTAGGAGTCCAATGAGGCGGTTTCAAGATGCTTCGAATCGGAATCTCATAATCTTAGACGTAAAGGACCAAAGGCCTTGCACGTGTCATCGTGTCATCGCCCGAGAAGGGGTTGATGAGACGAGAATGAGCACGGCGGTGAGAGGTGCGCCAGGAGATTTTACTTGTCGCCAGAGGCCGAGGCGCTCTTCTTGGGAGTGTCGCCGCTCGTGGTGGTACCTTCGCGATGAGGCAGCGTCGAGAAGCGGCGATGGCGCGGTGGAGAGTGTGGCATATCGGATTCAGGAGAAAGACTTACGGAAGAAACTCTTACGCGGTGTGTTTGCTCATGTCTTCCGCTTTGAGGCAAACGGACCTCGGATCTGTGCGGCGAGGTGGAGTACGACCATCAAGTGTTACGGCTGGCTTGCTCTATGCCCAGAGCGGTGTTGAGTCGTGCCTCGGTGGTGGTGATGAAACGGACCTGAGATTTTCGGATTCCTTCGATCTCCGAGGAGAACGAGAAACACGATCTTCTCTGTTGTCCGACCGCGGTGGCAACGCGAACGGGAATTTATTTCACGATTCTCCATTCGATCGAGACGTTGATTCCGAGCCTGGTGATCGCTCGCATGGTTTCGTATGAATTCGCTGAACTCGCGAATGAGGATGGCGGTGGTCTCCGTTCCGGCATCGGTTTGAGCAAAGAACGATCGGAATCTGGCGTCATCTTTGGAGAAGTGGTTCCGCCGAGCTATCGGCTAGTTAGGTTGTTCAAGATCTGCGTTCGCATGAGTGGAGCGCTAGTCGCGACCGACGCTTCGATCGATCATCGCCGAGTGAAGAAGGAGACTTCGACAAAGAAGATGGAATCGTAAACGATCCCCACAGACGGGCGCCAATGTTACGAGCGAACTTGAGAGGATGACCGGAGGAAGCGGTGCGGGCGTGCTCGCGACGGAGGACGGCGGCGGGTTGGGTGGTGTACTGCAAACACTCCGACGCCTTTCAGTCGCTGTGTGTCGAGGTGAGTAAGAGGTGGTAGAAAGATGATTACCTCGACCGCTCGACGCGGTCTTCTTTAAATATGAGTCGAGGGCGGTTCATCGCCGATGTGTAACCGTCAGTGAAACCCTAAGTCGGCATTAAATCCCATTAATGCACAAAGCCGTTGGGTCGGCCACGTTGAGGGAAGGCGGAGAGGCACGCGGACGACGTGGCATTGAGGGAAGCCGTTGGGCCTGTAAATGTTGGGTCTCCGGATTGGGCCTCGGCCCAGTCCGGAACAGAAACTTAACAAATTTTTTATTACTTATTCCTGGCTCCTTGCATCTTCACTCCTCGAAGTCTTGAAGTTCCGTCGAGAAACCCTAATCTGAAATTTGGCACCTAACAGATGCCCCCCAAATTCTGAGTTTTCGATGCCAATATGTGAAGAGAACCAGAATTTCATCCACTCCACGCGCGACGGTTACCTCTTTGCTTTGTCCCATCATAGGTCTGCGCTTCCCACTTTCCTAAAAAATAGGACCATTATTATTTCAAAAATAGGCGGTTACAATCCTGTGCGCACACTTGCATCCTAGTTGGGTTATAAATAGCCATTGAAGCTCAAGTGAAAACACTTTTACTTCTCCTCCGTCTTTGAAGAAAACTTCTGGAACTTTCAATGGCGTCTTCTTCAACTCCAGCTCAAAGCTCCAAAACACCTCTAAGGAAGACTTGGTGCAATCCCGATGTCGACGAATCGATCCCATGGCAGAAATCGAAGGTAATGATACCTTACTTACATGATCCTTCATTCCTTTTAGATCCCCCTACTGTTTATTAAGGACCAGTCATGACCCCTACTACATTTCCTAAAGATTTTAGGGATTCTTTCCCAAACAAAGAGGGTCACACTGACATTCTTGCTTCGGCTCCAAAACTGCATATTCATTATTTCTCCAAAAGCTCTAGGCTTTTTAGAACTCCCCCTCTTAGCATAAATGGTTATTCCACTTGGCTCACTAGGGTTGAAGCTAAGAAGGCTAAAATTTGGAAAAAACAAGGCATTTGCAACCTGATAAAATTATCAGAGCATACATTTAGGTTGGACCCTTCCATGCTAGGTGCCTCGATTTTCTTCTGGAATACAAACACTAACAACTTCTATTTTCCTTGTGGAATGATGGGTCCAACTCTCTTTGATGTTGCTGCCCTCACTGGCCTCCTACCGGATGGCCAAATGATTCACCCTTTGAGCACTCCAGAAAATGGCATTGACGTTTTTACTGATCAACCGGTATCCTTTTCGAAGTATATTGCTAGCCAGATGCAAAACACCCCAGAAATTTCTGATGAGGAACACGTCGCTTTCCTGTTCCATTGGCTATGTGCCTTTGTCGTTTGCAACAAAAATGTTCAAATGTCGAAGGCACTACTCAACCTGGCAAACCTTCTACACGAAGGTAAAAGGTGGGCCCTTGGCGCTTTTCTGTTGTCCAACTTTTATTCCAGTTTGTCGAGCCTATATGATATGGTGAGAGGTGGTGGAAGGAAAATTGGAGCCGGCGGCCCACTATGGCTTTTGCAACTGTGGTTAAATGCCACTCTCCCAGGTCACACTGTTGACAAAGCCCCATTGAACCTCCAAGCCGAAACTTATGCCACCTTGGCCATGTATCGTGTTCCCAAACATTTTGACACTGAACTTGAAAGTTTCAAGTACTACTTCCAGCTCTTTCATTCTCTCTCCCCTGGAACACCTGGCATCCGTTTCCAACCCTTCGTCAGCAAGAAACACGGACCTGAATGGTTCACCAAACTCTTTGATCCAGAGGATCCAACGTGCAAAACCACTTGGACACACTTCCTTGCTCGCCAAGTCTTTTCTGCAGGGTTACCCGGTTCGACAGATAATTCTGCCTTTTCCTGCTTGCCCAATGCTTCTGCCAGCAACATTGGATTCCTGCAATCCATCCCTGGCCCTTTTCCTTACAAGAAAGAAGATATTCTTTTGAATGCCATCAATCTCAAAGAGGAAACCATCGATGGCATAAAGAAAAAGAACAACACTCGTAAGGCTGCTGTTAATCTTATCCCTTTCACTGCCACTTTGGGTGTGTCGCAAGACTTTGAAGCTTGGTGGGATGAATACTACAACAAATTTCACCCATCTCTTGAAGACTGTATGACAAGATTTGTTGATCCTACTTTGCAGGAACAGGATCCCTCAACCAAGACCAAAGGTGAGCACTTGAAGGATATACGTAACTTTGAAAAGTTTTACAAAGTGAAATGGGATCCTAGATACGCTTAATTTATCGTTCGACATGTAAAGGAAATGACTGCCAAATCAAAAGAAAAGCACGGGAACAATTGGGGTATTAAGGCTTTAAAATACAGACAAGAAACAGGTCAATTATTTGTGATACCCCCTTGTCCTGAACCAGTGCCTTTACCTTGTGCAAAGTCTGGTTTGGCTGATCCATTTCCAGGGAAACCGACAAGAGATGGTAACTTCCTTTTCCCAGAAAGATTTCATTTCCATACTAATGTCAACACTTATGAAACCAAAGAATTTACCTTTACTGGTCAGTTTGCTTTGCCTTTCGAACAATATGATGAGCCTGTCGAGGTCATTTCCCAATTTCCCCAAGGTATTTAGTTGTAATTTATTTTTTCCTTAAAAGTTTACCTGCTTTGTGCTTACATTTTGGTTTCATTACAGCTTCCACTCTGAAAGAACCCTTAAAGTATAAACAAGCAAGTGGCAAAGCCCAAGAGGCTGATGATGATGAAGAGGATGATGAAGATAATGAGTCCCCTCTTCAATCAACCACGCCCAAAGGGAAAACTGCCAAGACTTCTGTCAAGAAAGCAGATACTGGGAAGAAACCAACCCTGTCGAAGAAGAACCTTGCAAGATCAAAGCGCTCGACCAGCTCCTCCCAACAAGAAACAACCAAGAGAAAAGTGAAAGCCGCCACCCCTGAGGCTCAACCTAAAAGACGCAAGATGATAGTGTCCGACACTCCCTCTCATTCGACACCACAAACAGTTTATCCCTTTCCTTGCTTGTGCAACACTTCTATTTTCCACTTAACACATGACCATCTCAATCACTTACTTCAAAACTGCTATTTTCTTTTCAGGAATCTCTTGTTGAGAAATCTGTTTCCGAAAGTTTCGAAGACATTCCCACAGCTGGGCTTGTAGTGGTAAGCAAATTGTACTACTGCTTTATCAATGATCACTTTGCATTGCACAAGTCTTTTACCTTTTATTCTACCTTTACAGGAACCCAAAGCCAGAATTTCAAAGAAAGGCATTTCTGAAGAATGCTCTTCAAAAGATTATCCCTCTGTCGAGGATATTGGCTCGTCAAGTACTGACAAGGTATGTTACTTTTCACAACACTTGGATGTATGTTCCATAAACATCATCTTACTACATTCACCTCACAGGACTCTCCTAAGCGACCATATGTGGACACTTCCATACCTCTACAAGTAGTTTTCCCTTCCATTGATCGTCCAACCATTAAGGTATGGTACTCCCTAGTCGCTCTATTGGGGTTACAAAAACCAGTTATAACACATCTTGATTTTCTTTTCCACTAGGAGGTCCCAGAGGCTCAACCTGAACCTGAAGTTGAAGAACCTGCTGATATGGATGTCGAGATGGTCCATCCCATTCCTTCGACAGAAAATCCAAACTTGATATCCCCTTGCCAGGACAGCCCCATGCCTAATGTGGAAACTACTTCTGTCCCCCAGGTCCCTGAGAAGGTATCTCATGTGGTGATTATAGCATAAAGTGTTGACATGGACCGCTTTTTTGACGATCTGACCATTCACTCTACTCAGCCTGTCTCATCGACTAACCCTGTGCCGCAAGGCACCCATACTGAAAAGGGTGATGTCGGAGTGGATGAGTGGATTAACTTACTTTCAAGATCTAGTGGCAAGACTTCTCCCATGTCCGCGCGTTCTTCCACTCTCCCCGGGGACAACTCTGCTGAGAAACTTGATGGCCTGATAGATGAACTGAAAGGCTTTTTCCAATACTCATTTGATGAGCTTTACCTCAGTCTAGAACTCAGAGGCAATTTGATGCGTGTAACCAAATAACTTCACGCTCTTCGCAAGAAGCTACCTCCAATTCGACGAGGTTACTTCAATGCCATCTATGAGTTCGTTGAAGACTTGACTCCCAAGCTGCCTGAACTCGACAACAACATCATGCCATACCAACAAGCCCTCAAAGCAAAACAAGAACTTCGTGACAAACTGGTGGCCCTTCGACAGGACAAGGCTGTATTGGTCGAACAAGGCGCTACCCATCAAGCAAAAATACCTGAATTGGAAAGAACTATTGCTCGTTTGGAATCAGAATTGGCCATCGCCAAGGCCCAACTTCTTGAAGCCACTACAGCGTCCTTTTTAGAAGAAAACAAGGCACTTGACCAACAAATGTCTGACAGCTCTGTCGAAGTAAAGGCTATCTTGTCGAAGGTTGAAGATCTTGAAGTCAACTACGCAAATGCTGAAGCCACAAAGCTCGAATTTGCTGCAGCTTGGGAAGACCTCAAGAAAGCACCTCTTTAACTTTTCAGTCCTTTAAAAATTTGTTTAATTTGTTTCTGTCGAACACATTAGTTCGACCACAATTTGTACTTCACTGCAACAACTGAACTTGATTTGACGCATCATTCAACCATCTTTTCACCGTCCAACTAGCACGTTTCTTTTACTACTTTAATTTTCAGTTTCAGGCCATAAATTACATTCAAAGCCTTTGACCAGTCAATTTGACTGTTAAAACTTAAAAATTAACGTAAATTTGAACTATAAATAGGGGTATGGCACCCCAGTTGCCATCACCATAAACAAAAACTCTTAAAACTCTCTTGGTTTCCTCTCGAAAACCTCTGAGAGCAATTTACTTCTTTGACACATTTCAAACCCGAATGCAACTCCCTTTTGCCTTTGAACAACCCAACTGAGAGTAACGAATTGCAATGGAAGTCCTTTTCACCTATTTCCAACCTTTCCCACTTGGTTCTTACCATTTCATTTGGGAACCAGGAGACTCCACTCCTTGGAGTTACCTAAAAGGTCTCTGTCTTAACGGTGAGGCTGACATTGGGTTTTGGTAATTTGCCTAATACCAACAATGAGTTTTGGTAAGTAGCCTAATATGGCTTACCAAACTCATTGAACTATGTGAGAAGGATGAAGGCCTGGTCCATTCTTTCTTTCAATAGTTTTACGCTCTTTCACACCTCACGTTGGAAATCTTATAGTGAAAGATCTGTAAAACTACTGGAAAAGTTTCGCCGGGTCGAGACCTACTGTCAAGCGCATTATGGCACCGACGACTGCATCTCTTTGGATCCTAGCTTTCCCTTTGCTCACATAAAGTTAGACATTCCTCCTCGACGCGTCCTTCAATTTCAAATCCCCGTCGAGTTGGATGTCACTCCTTTGAAGCGGCTCTCGCAGACTTAATTGTCTGCCCAGGTGACATGCCATGGAGACTGCTTCTGCTTCCCATGTTCCTCTTTCTTCTTAAATTCTTCCTCGGCATGAGCTGAATTTTGACCATGGCAAAGCTTCTTCAACTGGACTTCTTTTGTAATAGCCTAGATTTAGGAACTTTTCAGTACTTGTATCACCAGGCTATAAGCCTATTCGACAATATATATTGTATACTGCCAAATGGCTTATGAATAAAGTAATCCAGTTCATACTTCAAAGTTGTATTTTCACTTCGCACATTGTTGGTCTATACGACTTTAGATATTTGCCATTAATAGACTTAATTCTAGAACCAGAATTAACTTCAACAAGTGCATAAGCATTTCCTGAGAATACTTGGACAATCTCAAATGGTCCTTCCCACTTTGGGGACCACTTTCCAAATTCTCGACACTTCTTATCCATTGGCAAAATGACTTTCCAAACTAAGTCACCAACCTTGAACCATTTATACATAACTCGACTGTCATAGAATTTAACTATTCTCTCTTTCTGTCAAATTAAATGCTCTAAAGCCACAATTCTTTCATCATGGATTTCATTTAATTCATCAAACATCAAGTTCCAGTATTGGTCTACTAGTACATCATCTTGCTTTTGAATTCTTAATGAACCAAGATTTATCTCAACAGGCAAAACAGCATCATGGCCATAAACCAACTTATAAGGAGTAGTACCTGTCGATTCTTTTGGAGAATTTTTGCATGCCCAAAGGACTTGTTCCAAAGTTAAGTGTCAGCCTTTTGGATATCTGCCAATGTGCTTCTTTATCAACCCAATGATGATTTTATTCATGGCTTCGACCTGACCATTTGCTTGCGCATAGTATGGCGTCGTAGTCACCATCTTGATCTACCTTGACTCAACATACTCGACAACCCTCTTCCCAACAAACACAGATCCTTGGTCTATTGTGATTGTTTGTGGTATACCAAATCTACAAACAATGTGATTTTCAATGAAATCCACAATGTCTTGTTGCGTTACCTCTTTCAAGGCTACTGCCTCTACCCATTTGGTAAAGTAGTCCACCCCTACTAGGATATATTTGTGCCCTTTTGAAGAAGTAGGAAAGATTTGGCCTATGAGATCCAGAGCCCATCCTCTAAAAGGCCAAAGTTTAACGATGGAATGCAACTCACTAGCAGGCACATTTTGTATGTGGCCATGTTTTTGGCATTCTTCACAAGACTTTGCAAACATAATGCAATCTCTAATCAAAGTGGGCCAATACACTCTTTGTCTTCTTAGTACCCATTTCATCTTCTCGCCTGCCTGATGAGCTCCACAAATTCCTTCATGAACCTCTGCCAATGCCAAGTAGGCATCCTCTTCACTAAGGCACGTTTCCAAATTACCATCTATAGAATTTCTATACAAAGCTCCTGCAAGTACAACAAACTTAGTTGCTTTGTACTTAATTTTCCTATCGACGTCAGCACTTGGATTTTCCAAATACTCAATTATTGGCTTACGCCAATCAAAGCGACTTGACGATTGGAAACAAGAATATCCCTTTCATCCAAAGCGGTACAAAGAACTCACGGACTTTTATAAATTCTGTCAACACCTTTGAAGATAACTTATATCCTGAGGCCAACTGGGCTAATTCGTTAGCCTCTTGATTCAGCTCTCTCGGGATATGCTCCAATTCGACACTGTCGAACTGTTTCATTAACTTGCTGGCTACTTGACAGTATTTGACAAGATTATGGCTAACACATTTGTATTCTTGAGTTAACTGCCTTATAACTAATTGTGAATCCCCAAAAACTTTGACAGTGCGTGCTCGCATTTCTATCAAAATTTCCAAACGCACAATTAAAGCTTCATATTCAGCCTCATTGTTGGGGCAAGCATATTTTAACTCGAACATTAGTTTAGTTGGCACACCTAAAGGTGAAATTATCAGAATGCCAACACCAACCCCATTTCTGTGTCTTGAGCCATCAAAATACAAATGCCAAGGCTTTAAATCAACTAGCCCTGTCAATTCTTTTATTTCTAAACATGGATAGTCCGTCAAAAAGTCAGCAATTGCTTAACCTTTAACAGCCTTTAGAGGTACATATTGCAAAGAAAATTCAGACAATGCAAGTGTCCATTTTCTAATTCGACCATTCAGAATTGGCTGGGACAACATGTACTTAATTACATTCGTCTTTGACATCACTAAGACATTACAAGGCATTAAGTAATACTTAAGTTTTGTACATGAAAAATATAATGCTAGACACAACTTCTCTATAGCATTATATCTTGTTTCTGCATCATTCAGCACTCGACTGAGGTAGTAAACGGCTCTTTCGACGTTATTCTCATCCTCCTGAGCCAGTAGACAACCTATAGTTTCTTCTGATGCAGAAATGTACAACTTCACTGGTCGATGTGGCTTTACAGGCATCATGACCGGTGGACTTGTCAAGTATTGCTTGATTTGGTCAAAAGCCTCTTGATGTTGTTGAGTCCATACAAAGGCTTCCTCTGCTTTAAGCTTTACTAAAGGAGAAAACACCCTTGTCCTTCCTGAAAGATTTGATATGAACCTTCTGAGAAAGTTCACCTTTCCCAAGAAAGATTGGAGTTCCTTTTTGTTGGTAGGTGGTTTCGCTTCCAATACAGCCTTAGCTTTGTTCTTGTCTACTTCAATGCCTTTCCTATGCACCAAAAAGCCCAATAACTTAGCAGCTGAAACACCCAAACCACACTTCTCAGGATTCATCTATAAACTGTGCTTTCTCATTTCTTGAAAAGCTTGCCGAAGATGGCTCAAATGCTCCTCTTAGCTCTTTGACTTGACAATCACGTCATCAATGTAGACTTCCACAAACTTGCCTATCATTTTATGAAAAATAGTGTTCATTGCCCTTTGGTAAGTTGCACCAGCATTCTTTAAACCAAAAGGCATCATTACCCACTCATAAGTTCCAATAGACCCTGGGCACTTGAAAGCAGTTTTAGGTACATCCTCTTCTGCAATGAATATCTAGTTGTAACCAGCATGTCCATCCATGAAACTTAGAAATTCATGACCAAATGCTGCATCCACTAGCATATCTGCTATGGGCATAGGGTACTCGTCTTTAGGAGTTGCAGTGTAAAGATTCCCAAAATCAACACACACCCTCATCTTGCCATTCTTCTTTATGACATGCACTACATTCGACAACCATTCAACATACCTAGTTGTGCGAATGAACTTAGCCTTCAACAAGCGCTCAACTTCCTCCTTGATTTTCAGCACAACTTCAGGAGCAATTCTCCTATTGGCTTGTTTGACAGGCTTACAATCAGGTTTCAGAGGCAACCTATGTTCCACAAGATCTCTACTCAGACCCGGTATTTCATGATAATCCTAAGCAAAACAATCCTTATACTCAGAGATTAATTCCACAATTTGCCTTTTAAACTGGTCTGGCAACAAAGCACTAACATATATTGGCCTCTTTCTATCTTCATTCCCCAGATCAATCTCCTCCAAAGGATCTTCCAACTCGAAACCATCTTTATCCTCAAGCCCCTTCTCAAATCCTAAAGGGCCATCGTCGAATATGCAATCAGCCAATACCCCTTCTTCTGAGTTTGGCCATCGGTCGGCCTCGCAAGCCGACATTTGTATTTGAAGCTTCTCTAGGCTCATTGTTATCGATTGGCCGACTTTCATCGGCCTCATCTAGCAGCCTAACTCCAAACTGCTCCTCCAAGCAAGCATTCAGAGCATCTTTATCAACAACACCACCCTGCACAGATATGGGTTTCACTTTTGGGTCATATACTTTGAAATCCACATGCATTTGCTACAGATAGCATGAGCTGTCATCAGCTTCAATAATCTCAATGTCATCATGAGCATTCCAAAAGATAAGTTTCAGATGCACCGTTGAAGGAACTGCTCCGACAGCATTGATCCAATCCCTACCCAATAGGACATTGTAACTTGACCTTGAAGGGATCACCACAAACAAAGTGGATCTTACTACTGATCCCACTTGCACATTTAGCATTGCTACACCATCTGTCGGTGCAGATCTACCACTAAAGTCAGTTACCACTATGTTGGTTGGTAGCAAATCTGTTTCATCCCTCCCTAACTTCTTGTACATAGCTCTTGGGATCAAGTTCATAGATGCTCCTCCATCGACCAACACCCTGTTGACAGGCTTGCCTTCAATCATTGCCTTAATGTGCAATGGCCGAAGATGACTTCTTTCCTCATTAGTTGGCTTGTCTAAACGAGCAAAATTGTCGAAGATGGTAACCATATCCTGCTCGACAAAGTGCCAACCAATTGGAAAATCATCAAACTCCTCTTCATCAGGAACTTCTACAACAAGCTCATACTGAGCCTGATACTCAACTGGAAAAATCGAAACCAAGTTCACATCAAGATTGGTGAACTCCTCTTTAACTCCTCTTCAGTAGCTGTTTCTTCATTTTCCAAATAACTTCCCAACCTCATGCCCTCTTTATCATGAAGACATTCTTCAGACCCCAAATCTGACAAGGTTGTTCCCATTGCCATCACCAATTCATCCAAATCTTTGTCTAAATTAGTGTCAAGATCAAACTCCTCCTTGTCATCAAGACCAATTGGGTCATCTGGATTATTCAATGCTTCAATGACCTCTTATATGGACAAGTCTGTTTTGACAAGACTTTGCTCCACTGGTACCATGGGTTCATCTAGCAAATCAGAATCATTGACTATGATCCTTAATTCCTCCATAGACACATCACTGTTTGTGTCTTCGACTGGAGCTACTTGAACACCAAACCTTCCTCGCTCGGAGGCCAACTTTTCAGCTTCAATCAAACCTATTGGCCAAAGCTTCCTCTCTTGAACTGTCGAAGGTGCCTTAGCAAGCTTAGCATTCCATTTGGAATCTGGTAAGAACGCTTGCCCCCCGGCCTGGGACGTTTGACCCCGTTCAAAATTAGCCCCTTTGACATCAACTACCACACTCTTTAATCTCGACCCAACCTCCTTGGGCATGGTACTTTCTGGATCCCAACCATGAAGCAGTCCTCATGTTGAGCCTTGGCCATCTCAAAGACTTTCGCTTTTGTTTCTGAGCTTTCCTCATCCTCTGTCGACGACGTTTCTGACTCTTCAACAATGGAGCTTTCTTCACTTGATCACCACCAGGATAAGGTATTCTGCCAAATTGGTAATCTTCATTCCAAAATGGCACTTGTCGGGGAATACTCTTCATATCCCTCACGCTATTTCTCAACTCAGGGCAACGAGCCTTGGAAGAATTCTCGACCCACTTGTTCACCACCACATTGGCATCAGGCTTCCTGGTCTTATTTATCACTCGACCAGGAGATGACCCATGGTTGCTTCCAATTGATTCCCTTGAGGGCTCAGCCAACCAACCGCCAACTCCTCTGTGAGGCTTATGTGCCATAGGCCTCTGCACTTGGTTCACTAAATCAGGCATCTGGTTCACTGGAATGGCATTATAGTTTCTCTTCGCATAGCCAGTTCGCATGTGCTAGTGAGATATAACCTTTTGATCATTCTTCGCTTTCTGAGCAGCTTTCATGTCAAAATACATGTCATAATGTGGGCATAAAATCAACTGCCCCCTATTGTTCTTTCTTCTCAGAAAGTCTTCAACAGACTCGTGAGGCCTTGGGTAAATGTCGAATAGGTCTTCTACATTCACCACATACTTATGCTTGGCGCTGATATTCACCATGTTGCAGCTTCTTGCATTATGACCTTTGACATTGGATACGCCTTGGCCAAATGGATCAGTGTCCACCTTCATGTTAGGCTTCTGCTTGTCAGCAAACTTGAGTCTACCTTCTTTCAGAGCTTTTTGTATCAAATCCCTGAAACGAAAACACTAATTAGTAGGATAGCCTAAAGCCCCATGGTACTTACAATAATTTTGACCATTGGAGTCCTCAGGCCTTTTTACTTTATGACCATCTGACAACTGAAGCTATTTGTCTTTCAACATAATATCAAATATTTTATCAGCTTTAGTTATGTCAAATGTTTATGTTTTCGTGTTTACATAACTCATCTTTTCCTTTCCCTTAAAAGGTACTAACGCTTGATAGGCATAAGGTGGCCCTTCTTTTAACTCAGCAAGGTTTATTTCTTGCTCAGTCACAGCCTCGTCCTCACTGTCTGTTTGGTCTTGCTCGACACAATTAATTTTCTCATGTCTAACAAATTTCTTATTATTTTTCTGATTCTTTTCAGACCTGAGTTGTTCAATCTGTCGAACCCTTTCCCCTAATTGGGCAAGATCGACAATGTGTTGGTTCACCAATTTCTTTCTAATATGGTAATCCAAACCACTAGCGGCCATTTTAACAATTTTCACTTAAGGGACAGGTGTAAAACACCTGCTCTTCATGTGATTGAACCTAGAGATGTAATCATCTATAGATTCATTATACATGCGCTTGGCATTGAATAAATCAGTCAAATTAACCCTTAAGTCACCCCTAAAGAATTGATCATGGAACAATCCCTCCAGTTGGGCCCAAGAGTGGACTGAATTGGCCCTTAAAGTTGAGAACCAAGAAAACGCATTTTTTGTCAACGAACTTGGAAAGAACCTCATTTTCAAACCTTCCATAGTGGCCAATTCCCCCATCTCTATTGAGTATCTGGCAACATGCTCGACAGTCGATTCTCCACTGTCACCAGAAAACTAGGACAATTTAGGAATCTTTGTTCCCCTTGGCACTTCAGCTTGTTGTACCCATTCAGGAAACGCAGATATGAAATATGGTCGATTAGCTTGACCAATATTGAAACCAAGTCTGTTAAGCATCTGCTCGACAGCTTGATTCACATTTTGCTCTATCTGGTTCCCCATGATATTATGCCTAAGGTTGGCCAAACTTTGATGCATTGGTGGCCCTTGATCCTGATTCCTTTGCAAAATTTGAACATGGCCATAAGCCAAGTTGTTCACATTCTGACCAAGATTTTGATTTGGTTGAATGATTTCATTTTGCACCACATTGGGGTTATTCACATCTTGTGAGATGCCCCCTAAGTGTTGACCTTGAGGCCTGATTCCTAGGCATTGCTGAACGTTTTCATTCACTGGTGTTGCCAAACCCAACGCTTGATTCAGCCTTTCCATTTGTACAGCCAATGCATTACATGCTTGGTTAGTAGTCTGCATAAGAGGCGTAATAACTGCACCCATTTGCTGAGTGAACATATTCACCATCTCATGGTTACTGTCATCCACCTGCTGTCGAATGCTCGCCAATGAATTTTGGGTCAGACCCCTATTATTCTGAGGCATTTGCCTTGACATTTCCCCTACACCAGACCCTTGTCGATTGGTTGTGGTAGTAGTCATGCCTGCCATTCCCTGAGTATTGGAAGAATTCCCAAAGGGCAAGAAAGGCTGGTTAACATATTGGCTGAACATGGTCGAACCAATAGCGGGAACTATCGAGTTATTCAAATAACCATACGGCATTCCAAACAGAGGTTGTGTTGCTTGCGGTATTGGCCTAACACTTGAATTCCTTGCGCTTGCAGGCGATGCTTGAACTTCTAGTGCACTTTGAACCACCGGGTGTTCATGTGATACAACGCTTGGAATAGCCTCTACTTGCGTGTTGGCCATTGTCATTCCAGTACCCGTCCCAATGATAGTATTATTCATCCGTGGGATGTTAACTACCTCTGCGTTTGTACTGGTGGTCGAAGCATTAGTATTGCTTGAAGACGCATTCGCATTAGCAACATTTGGTATCGTGGCACTGTTATTCGTGCTGTCACTCATGTTTCTTTGTCGCGTTACATCAGAAGCAGTAATTTTTCCACTTCTTAAATGCATAAAACCATCGTTTAAAAGTGAGTTACTCTAAACTCGTCCCACCGGGCGTGTGATAAGTCTTCATCACATGTAGATTTATAGTGCTTAATTGAATATTTATGTTGTGATTGAAGCGAATTCAAAGTAATTATTTTCTTAAATTGTATGATTTAATGTATTCACTTGACCCGGTTCTAACGTTTGTGCATTAGTGTTTTCTATGATTGTTTTTGTCTCTAAGCACAGGAATGGTAGCATAGCCAAAGGATTGGCCTGGTAGCGCGCTTAGACAAAGAAGATTCTAAAAGCTATATCTTGAGCCACACTAATCCAAATGAGACGATCTTGGTCTTCTTGGAAATATAGAAGAATTATCTATAACTTTGATGAAGGAATCGAGACCTAAATCAATCTCTAAGTTTGGGTAATTTGTTCTACAAGTTGATAAGGTGATGCTGTCTCAGCCTGACACATGTTCAATGTTTTAATCATATCTGGAGTTGTAGGTGTCCAAATGAGATGAAACCAGTTCCATTGGAAAGCTAAAATCCATAGCTTCAACTTTCATGAAGACACCTTGAGCTAACTCGGACTTTACAGAGGTGACAAATGCAAAACAACGTGGAAAAACGGTTGCCGGACGGCACTCCGTACGCGCAGAGCACGCTTGAGCGCTCCTGGAGCGCCAAATCTGACGTCATTCTGTTTCTTAGCGTGTAGGTTATGTGCGGAGCGCACCGAGCGCCTCGATCGCTACTGTTAGCGTTAAAAACACGAATTTTTGATGTTTTAATCATTCTTTACCATTCTAAAGACCTAAAAACGCTGGAGGCTTGTCAAGGGGTGCTAGGGATTCATTCTCCACCATCACCAAGGAGGATTCAAGCTTGGGAACAAGGATTTGAGTCTTCAATGGAGTGGTTCTCTACCATTGTTTCTATTTTCTGGTTTGGTTTCTATTTCTCTATGAGTAACTAAACTCTTTTAGGCTAGGGTTAGATGAATTTTGTGGAAACCCTTATGTAATTAGATTCTATTATTTCTATGCAAGTTTATTCATGTTAATTGATCCTTTATCTCTGTTCTTAATGCCTTTTGATAATTAATAATTACTAAATTGAATTTGGGTTATGCTCATGATTGGAAAATTGGGGTTTTTAACTAGCATTGAGGTTGTTGGACATATCTATAGGGTTATAGGAATATAATTCTATTTGGTATGAGTTTGTATGAATCTTTATTCTTTATGCTTGATTTAATTAATTTGAACCTAAGGGATTAGGGCTTATTAGTTAAATCAAAGGGATTAAGAGGAAATGAATTTTTGTTAATCTAATTTAGAGGATTTAAACTTCAATTGTTCATGAGCATCGCTTGCATTGATTTTGAATTCAATTGCATAAAGGTGGAAACAAAAGGATTCAACCCCTAGTGGTTTTTTATTATTTGAATTCAATTACTTTTTATTAATTTTAGTTGTTACAAATAGCATCAATTCAAATACAAAGAATTTGTTCACGTTCAAAGTAGTTACGAACTTTGTTTAGTTGAATAATCAATCGCAATTCCTGTGGAGACGATCTTACTTATCACTTTATTACTTGTGCGATTCGGTACACTTGCCGAAATCCTCAACAAGTTTTTGGCGCCGTTGCCGGGGATTGTTGAATTGATTTTTAACATGGCAAACGAGTACTTTTTGAACAATTTTTTTTATTGTTTTTATTTTCTGTTTATAAAAAAAATATTGTTATAATTGTTGCAGTGCTACTTACCTTTTCCTTTAGTGTTGTGCATGCGAGGTAAATAAACAGGTGAGCTGTTGTTTGACCCAGAAATAGAAAAGACAGCAAATGCTAATAGGAAGAAGGCAAGGGAAGCAAGACAACAACAAAATCAAGCATCTGCTTCTACCTCTCTCATTACAACTCTAGTAGTAATGGGGGATGTACCACCACCACCGCGCACCTTGGGCGATTTTGGGAGAAGGAACAATCCAAGGGCTATCATGGCCAAGGAACAATCCAAGGGCTGTCATGGCCTACCAACTAGAGGAAGCAAATGCTTTTGAGATCAAACCATCCCTGTTGAACACTCTCAAGCAAAACCAATTCGCTGGGGATGAAATTGAAGACCCAAATCAGCACTTGGTAAATTTCTATGAAATCTGTGGCACCTTCATCTTTGAATGGAGTGATGAAGGTGCCAAGAAACTAAGGCTTTTTCCTTTTACCCTACGAGATAGAGCAAGAGATTGGCTGCACACTTTGCCTACAGGAAGCATCACTACTTGGGATGATTTGGAGGATAAATTTATGAATAAATTTTTTCCATACTCCAAGTTCATCAAAAGAAGAGGTGAAATTCATGGGTTCCAGCAGAACTATATCAAAAATCTGTATGAGGCTTGGGAAAGATTCAAGCTTCTTCTGAAAAGATATCCCGACCATGGGTATGATGAGTTTAATCAGATGCAGATGTTTTGCAATGGGTTGAGGCGAAATACAAGAATGATGTTGGATGCCTCAGCTGGAGGTACAATTAATAGTAAAACAGCTGAAGAAGAAAGAACTTTAGTGGAGCAAATGGCTTCCAATGAGCAGTTGTGTCAAAATGATAGAGGAACACAGGGTAGAAGAGGACTCCTTGAGCTAGAAACACAAGATGCACTCTTGGCTCAAAATAAATTGGTCTCTCAACAATTGGAAGCTATCACCAAGGAGCTTAAAGCACTGAAAACGAGAGCCCCTATTCCCGCTCAGGTGAACCGGTCGAACAGGAACTTGAGATGTGACTTTTGTCAAGGACCTCATGAGAATGGAGGTTGCGATGCTAAGGGATTTTCGAATGAGCAAGCTAACTACATGGAAAATTTTCAAAAGCAAGGAGGGAATCCTTATTCTGACACCTATAATCCTTGGTGGAAGAATCATCCCAACTTTTCTTGGAAACAGCAAGATAGCCCATCATCAAGCAACCCTCCACAACCTCAAAAGCAAGAGAAGCCAAATCAATTAGAAGAAGCTCTCACTCAATTCATGAAGATGACTCAATCCAACTTCCAAAATACCCATTCCAACTTTCAGACTCATGAGTCTTATTTCAAGAACCAAGAGGCCTCTATCAAAAATCTGGAGAGTCAAATTGGGAAACTCTCAAAGCAACTTGCGGAGCAAACCAAAGGTAAGTTTTCTGCTAGCACAATTAATAATCCTAAAAATGAGAACTGTAGTGCAATTACTTTGAGAAGTGGAAAAATAATGTCTGAAGTTGAGGGGAAGAAAAAGAGTGAAAAAAGTGAGGTGGACGAGTTGAAAATGAGAGCAGTAAAAATAAAGAAAAAAAAAGAAAAAAGAGAGGTTGAGAATAGTCCAACTTAGAAGAAGGAGACATAGTTATAATTGAACAGGTACAGGTGGGAAATAAGCCCAAAGTGGTTCCTCCATATAAGAAGCTGCCATATCCTCCGTGAGCAAGAAAAAGGAGAAGGATGAACAATTCTCTAAGTTCATGGATGTCTTCAAGCGCCTCCAGAACAATATTCCTTTCGCAGAAGCTCTTGGGCAAATGCCTTTATATGCCAAATTCATGAAGGAATTGTTGACTAAGAAGAAGAAATTCAAAGAAGATGAGACTGTAGCTTTGACAGAAGTGTGTAGTGCCATCATTCAAAGAAAGCTCCCTCCAAAGCTGAAAGATCCTGGAAGCTTCACAATTCCCTGCACTATTGGGAATTTAAATATTGACAAAGCCCTTTGTGATTTAGGAGCTAGCATCAATTTGATGCCGTTATCTATGTTGAAGAGGCTGGGAGGAGGTGAAGTCAAGCCTACAAAAATGACACTGCAGCTGGCATATAGGTCAATCAAATACCCTTATGGAGTTATGGAAGATGTATTGCTAAGGGTTGGCAAATTCCTTTTTCCGGCAGACTTTATGATCCTTGACATGGAGGAAGACAAGGAGGTCCCTCTTCTTCTTGGAATACCTTTCCTAGCTATAGGAAGAGCCTTGATTGATGTCTAACAAGGTAAATTAATTTTGAGATTCCAAGATGAGAAATAGACTTTCAATGTGTTTGAGGCTATGAGGCATCCCGATGACACCGAAAAGTGCTCTAGAATTGATGTGGTTGGGCAGCCAGTTGGAGAGAATCTTGATCAAGATCGACCTTCTAAACCCTTAGAGAAGGTGACAATGAATTCTATTGAGGAGATGTCTGAAGAGCTGGATGATGGGATGGAAAAATTTTTAGTGCAGGAAAAAGGAAGAAAAGGAAAGAGTAGTCTGCATATGGGCCATGGGAAACAATTCCCAAATTGCAAAATTCCAAAGAAGGCACATGTAGAACATATTCATTCTTATGAAAAGCGCACCAAACAGGCGAGGGATGACAATGTCCACCCACATAAATTCAAGAGGAGAAAAAGGAGACCAATGCGAAAAAGGGAAATGATTTCCATGCAAGCACTCAGGGCTATGGGTGTGCATCTTCCCAAGGAAGGTAGTGCTTCAATCTTCTTTTCCTCCTTTAAGGAGCCTTGATCGACTCCTTCAAGCGTCAAGCTAGTGACGTTAAAGAAGCGCTTCATGGGAGGCAACCCATTGGTGGTGGCGTTAGGCAGCCCACCTTTCTCATTTCAAGTTAGCGGTTGAGTCGAGCGGCTCAACACATGGGTTCTACCTTTCTTTCCCTTCTTTTGCTATTTTTTATTTTTATTTCTTTTATGTTGAATTTATTTTTGTTTGTGTGTGAAGTTGATACCATGCACCCTATGACTGAGCTCTTGTTCCTCTATGGAATTCCTTTTCATCTGAGAATTTGTTTATGAACTGTACTCTTATTGTGTGCATGATGTGTATGATCAAGGAATTGAAACTTTTGTTGACATGAACCTTTTTAAGCAACTTCTTGTAACTGTAACTTTTGAGAATTTCAGTGGTCATGAATCTTTTCCCATTACAAAAGCAAAATCAATGAGTGTTTGAGCCTAAACAACATTTTATTTATTCTTGAGTGCTCCACCATTTGTATGAATTCTTCAGAACTTGACTTAGTTCTTGATTGCTTTTGCATTGCATGTGAACACACGCAAAGATGATTAAGATCTTTATTTTTGTTTGAACAGCTAGAGCCTTTGATTGCCTACCCTTGTGATATTATCCTTTGCTAGCCCTTTTGAGCCTTAAGCCTGTTTGTTGAATTTTAAGCTCAATACAATCCAATAACTAGAAAAACCAATTCTTTAAATTGGAGTTGAGAGATTGTTTTCTATAAAATTGGTTATTTGGTTGTGAATTAAGTTTGGGGTTGCTTGAGGGCAAGCAACAATCTTAAGTTTGGGGTGGCTACACAAAGCATGTGTATGTAGTCATTTCAGAAGAAAAAAAAATGAACAGGCCAGAGGAGAACAACAACAATTCAAAAAAAAAAAAAGAGAAAAACAAAGCAGAAAAGAAAAGAAAAATCAAAGTGAGAAAGCAAAGAATAAGTTCTCTTGTGGCTTGTTGGTATACAAAGTTGAAGGAAATTGGGGGAAGTTGTGAAGTGATACAAGGCATGGATAAGAAATAATAGAGGCATCTCTTGACTCCAATTAAGTTAGCCTAGATCCAAAGAAATATCTTCCCTTACCTAAGCCCCATTTTACCCTTTGAAAAGATCTCATAATGTGTGTGGCATTTGTGTGTATTTGCTTTCTTAGAATTTTGTCAAGCCTATGGTGGATGATTGCATTTGGTGTGAATTGAGTGTATACAGTACCCTTTAGACACTTGAGTGGAGTGAAACACACTATCTGGAAAGGTGTAATGGGAATTGATTTGTTGCTCTGAGTAAATAAATTCGTTTTAGTTACTTGAGTTGTGATAATTGGAAATCATGAATTCAAAGGAGTAGGTGAATTGATTGTGCATAGATTGTCAAAAAGATTTATGAGAAGTTCACCTAGAGGAAATGGAATTATTTGAAATCCAACCCATGTTTTTGATTGAGTTTGCTTGAGGACAAGCAAAGAGCTAAGTTTGGGGTTGTGATAAGTCTTCATCACATGTAGATTTATAGTGCTTAATTGAATATTTGTGTTGTGATTGAAGCGAATTCAAAGTAATTATTTTCTTAAATTGTATGATTTAATGTATTCACTTGATCCGGTTCTAACGTTTGTGGATTAGTGTTTTCTATGATTGTTTTTATCTCTAAGCACAGGAATGGTAGCATAGCCAAAGGATTGGCCTGGTAGCGCGCCTAGACAAAGAAGATTCTAAAAGCTATATCTTGAGCCACACTAATCCAAATGAGATGATCTTGGTCTTGTTGGAAAGATAAAAGAATTATTTACAACTTTAACGAAGGAATCGAGACCTAAATCAATCTCTAAGTTGGGTAATTTGTGCTACAAGTTGATAAGGTGATGCTGTCTCAGCCTGATACATGTTCAATGTTTTAATTATATCTGGAGTTTTAGGTGTCCAAATGAGATGAAACCAGTTCCATTGGAAAGCTAAAATCCATAGCTTCAACTTTCTTGGAGACACCTTGAGCTAACTCGGACTTTATAGAGGTGAAAAATGCAAAACAACATGGAAAAACGGGCGCAGGACGGCACCCCGTGCGCGCAGAGCACGCTTGAGCGCTCCTGGAGCGCCAAATCTGACGCCATTCTATTTCTTGGCGCTTGAGGTTGCGTATGAGCGCACTGAGCGCCTCGTCGCTACTGTTAGCGTTAAAAACACGAATTTTTGATGTTTTAATCATTCTTTACCATTCCAAAGACCTAAAAACGCTGGAGGCTTATCAAGGGGTTCTAGGGATTCATTCTCCACCATCTCCAAGGAGAATTCAAGCTTGGGAACAAGGATTTGAGTCTTTAATGGAGTGGTTCTCTACCATTGTTTCTATTTTCTGGTTTGGTTTCTCTTTCTCTATGAGTAAATAAACTCTTTTAGGCTAGGGTTAGATGAATTTTGTGGAAACCCTTATGTAATTGGATTCTATTATTTCTATGCAAGTTTATTTATGTTAATTGATCCTTTATCTCTATTCTTAATGCCTTTTGATAATTGATAATTACTAAATTGAATTTGGGTTATGCTCATGATTGGAAAATTGGGGTTTTTAACTAGCATTGAGGTTGTTGGACATATCTATAGGGTTATAGGAATATAATTCTATTTGGTATGAGTTTGTATGAATCTTTATTCTTTATGCTTGATTTAATTAATTTGAACCTAAGGGATTAAGATTTATTAGTTAAATAAAAGGGATTAAGAGGAAAAGAATGTTCATTAATCTAATTTAGAGGATTTAAACTTCAATTGTTCATGAGTATCGCTTGCATTGGTTTTGAATTCAATTGCATAAAAGTGGAAACAAAAGGATTCAACTCCTAGTCGTTTTTAATTATTCGAATTCAATTACTTTTTATTAATTTTAGTTGTTACAAATAGCATCAATTCCAATACAAATAGTTTGTTCACGTTCAAAATAGTTACGAACTTTGTTTAGTTGAATAATCAATCGCAATCCCTGTGGAGACGATCTTACTTATCACTTTATTACTTGTGCGATTCGGTACACTTGCCAAAATCCTCAACAGCGTGCCAATTTGTTTACTGGGAAATTTGGTTTCTTAATGTATTTCTACCAAATTAAGCAAAGTAACAAATAATTAGTTCAAACGATTGCAAGATAGACGAGTTATGTGTTAATCTCGTTTTCGAAACAACGGTTTTAATGTAACAACGGTCAAAAATTTGACGCATTATTAGTTTTTAATGTTCTTGGCCTTGAAAGCCATTAATCATTGTGATCTTTTGCCAATTTTGAATATAGTAATTTCAACTAACAAATCAATTGTTGTTGAAATGGCATTAACAGAGTAAATAAACAAGATTGGCCGTTGGCAGCCAATGACTTGATTGACAAGTAACTAATTTTTTTTAAGTGGATGCATACGAAGCAATATCATAAAAATACATTTGCAGGATTAAACATATAATTGAAACCAGTACTGAAATACAAATAAAAAGCACTTAAATGACTGAATTTAAAGAATGCTTTTAAAAGACATGATTTAAATAAAAGCATTTAAGGAACATGTAAATGGTGATGAATGGAAAGTGACTGAAAAGTTAAATGGTAGAAAAGTAAGGAATTTAAATGCAAAACATGGAAATGGAAGTGACTGTAATGTAAATAACTCGAAATAAAATGCTGGAATTGCAATGAATACAAAAAGTAACTGATTTTCAAAAGAAATAGAGATGCAGAAAAGTAAGAACAAATAAGTTTGAAGTGCTGTAAAAAAATAAAGTTTGAATGCAATAAAATTTAAAATAAAATGCATAGACAGAATGTAAAATTGCAGATAAGATAAAAGAATAGATAAATGCAAATAATTGCAAATAGACTTGAATTGATTAAATTGCAAAAAAGATAGAGTTTGGAAGGCATACAGTGATCGTTTTCCCTTAATCTGCTTTAGCCGTCGAGATGTTAGGAATTTAGATCATGTATCCAACCTGATTTACATCGTAGAAGCTACTATTTATAGGCAAAAATGTAAAAAAAACTACCTATCATCTGACCTAACACGTGTACGGATACAAGATCGGTAGTTGTTTCTATTAAAACTACTTAATCCCGACAGTAATACTTCCTGTCGAGCTGTACATGTGTTTCGTAACGCCTAAGTCTAATTCGACCATGCTCATATTGACATCTTCGACGTTTCACACACTCCGTCGAACAACCGCCAAGTCACTTGGTCTTTCAAACTTAGCAAATTTTTAATTACTTATTCCTGGCTCTTTGCATCTTCACTCATCGAAGTCTTGAAGTTCCGTCGAAACACCCAAATCTGAAATTTGGCACCTAACAACATCATAGAATTAATTACATTGTAAAAGGTGAAAATGTGCATTCAACTTTTTAAACTGATATTCTCTTGTTTTGGCTTTTGCCTCCTCTGTTTCTGTTTCCCTTGGTCTCTTTGGTTTATAACTTATTTAGGTGGATAAACTATAAGTCCTAATTTAAGTGATGCCATGTAGCAAGGATTGGATTGTTTGTTTTGAATGAAAGAAAGTTAATGGTGCTTGGTTTGGAAAAAAAATCTTTATTCTGAGGTCGATGAAGGTTGATAACTGTAACGCCCCATTCCTGGAGTGCTACTAAACTAAAACAAAACTCTAAATGCAACGAAATTTGCAAAGTGATACTCTTCTTGTCTTTTGGAAATACAATATTTTTTTTTCTAAACTTCTTTTAAAACATCTTTTGCAAAACACAATCAGAGTATCTACAACATTTTCAGAAACATGATGGAATTCTCCAATGCAAAAGACTAATGTAACTGAACATATATACATATATACAATTTCCAAAAGAAAGGATAGCTGTCAAGTTTTACATACAGGAAACAGTAAATAAATATACACAAGTAGGAATACACCTAAAGTATGAACACCCTAGCAAGAGTAATCATACTTCTGAGGTATTCCTGGCAGTTACCCACACAGGGGGCTGCTATAAAAGCAAAACCTCAAACCTATCTAGCAACCACAAAATACTAAAGATCAGACTGACTGGTCACCACCAAAACTACGTACAACATAGACAGACAACACCAGCTACCCACACTACGAGTCACTGCCCAAGTCCTCCGACGGGTCCTCGTTCTTCTCTTCCATCAAATCGTCCTCCTCAATCCATCCTTCACCGCTGCAGCCCGCCTCGTTGCACATCCAACATACAGGAAGAGGATCCACAGGTGGAGTAGGTGTCTTGGTACGTAAGGGAGGAATCGGTACAATCTCTGGCTCTGGCTCGGGATTAGCTACCATACTAAGAGAATCTTCCCCCGCGTGTGAATTAGAAGCTTCCGCCGTCCACCGTCTCACTCCCACGTTCTTACGAGTGGTCCTGCAAATCATAGCACCTCTAAGCAATGGTGCATAGCGAGTAGTAATCCGTCTAGGAATCTCGAAAGACTCGTCAGGTAAAGCAGCAAAGGTAGTCGGTATCACCCGGTCCTGCTGAGTGTGAAGGCTTCTGTCCACGATCTGTCCAACAATCACGGGGAAGCTCACAGTACGCTGTGTAATCTTTTGTCATGTTGCCAGTCCGTCCACATGAATCGTCTCTAACATGTCCTCTCTATATACAACTCGGCCAGAAGTGGGGTCGAACTCCATGGCCAAGGGTATGTTCATATTGAGGAAGTCAAACGTCGTTTCCGACAATAGGGTCATCGCCGGGATCTCCATAGTTCTCACCATCATCTGGGTTACATTCATTGATTGAAAGAACCACGTGCAAGGGTCAACTTCTTATTTATAAGCAGACATCACAGAATAACATAATACCCAACTCAATAAGAATGCATAAATGCTCTGCAAATGCGACTATATGCCACTGTTTATGATTCCGGAATACATTGCAATGGTCAATCGTTCGTACGCCATGGTACGTCCCCAATCGATACTTTTCCATGCTATGGGCTAACTCTGAGACTGTCCGGACGACAGTGAATCTCCTTCTGGCACTATTCAGGTCTAGGATCATCCTGACGACACTAAATCTCCTTTCGGCACTATTTAGGTCTAGGATTGTCCCACTACAGGCTAACGACGATACTGAATCTCCTTTCGGCACTATCCAAATCGAAGTTACCATTATGCATGTAAATGCAGTTCACCAACTCCAATAAACATATCAATGCATATGATATTTCAGATATGACATAATTAAACAAACAGTTAATTATCCATCACAAGAATTCACTGCATATATCTCAAGCACAATGAAGCATTCAAACAAGTGCATCGCAATACACAATTTCAGAAGCAATACGCTCAAATAGCTCACAAGAATTCACATACATCACCTAACATTATCAAGTATTGAATGTGAAGTGCGCTTACACACAACATACAAAACATAAACCATATCTCAGCATTTAATATCAGAACTCTAGATATGTCTAGAAGTAGCCCTTACCGAAATCCACAATCCACGTGTCAAAAGTGTAACACCTGAGGACGAGATTGACATCGTATTAGGACGACGTATCGAGACCTCGACCAAGACCTTGTGTCGAGATCCCGTGCCAAGATCGTTTGCCGAGGTCATTTGCCGAGCTGAGGAGATCGCGTGTCGAGTTGATGAAGTCGCGTGTCGAGCTGAGGAGGTCGCATGTCGAGCTGATGAGGACGCATGTCGAGCTGAGGAGGCCGCGTTCACGAACTCGTGTTAGAGCCTTGTGCGCTTGCACGAGCACCCTTGTCGACATCGTGTCGAGATGATACCTCGTATTCTTTCGAACGTTATTCAACGTTATTATTATATTGTTTGTAATAATTACATTGTCAAACTGCCGTTCTCGCCGTGTCTAGACCGCTGACCAAGCGAGTAGAGGTAATTATGAGAGAACGATTGGACGGGTAGAATGATTGATGGGATTGGCATCTTATAGCTGGAGTTACGATTATACCCTTTTCTCACCAGCTGTATACCACGACCGATTCCCTCAGATACTCATTTCTCTTTTCTTCTTTCTTCTTCCTTCCTTCTGCTCTGAGTTTCGTTGTTTTTCTTCAGAACTTCCATCGAAGAAAACTTGAGTTCCATCGAGATTCTACATCAACTTTCTTCATCAACCTTGTTCATCATCATCTTCTAGACCTATATCTCACCATCTCGACCATCACCATTGAGGTATGAAGAACAGATTTTCTCTTTCTCTGTACTCTTTGTTTAGCGCTACTTTTCCTTCCATTTTTAGCCAGTTTTATGCTTCCAAATCATGTCAAACTGATGGGTTTTCTTCTTCACGATATTACCTATCTTTCTAACCGATTAATTGGGCTTGTAAAACAAATTTTCTTCCTCTATTTTTCTAGAATTCGGCAGTGCCCAGAAACCCCCATTTTTGGTTTGTTTCAATTTCTTGTTTTTCGTTTGTTGCTTCTGGTTATTGTTGTTGTCGATCTATCTGTTGAAGCATCAGATAACCTTTTTCATGAACTTTTGATCGAAATCCCTAACTCTGTGTTAGAGGAAAAATATATTTCAGTTCTTGAGTTTATATTTTCTGGGTTGTGGTTAAGTTTGGGAAGAGAGCTAAGTGTATTAGAACCCATAGATCGAACTGAGTTGTGTTTGTTTTAGGAAGTCTGAATCCCGAGATCGAGTGATTTCCAAATCGAGGTGTACGGGAAAGCGAATCCAAGGACGTGGAAGCAGCGGAATCCAGATCGAGAACTGTACGTGTCAAGGTCGACTGAGAAGTGTACGTGTCGAGGTCGATTGAGGACGGTACGTGTCGAAGTCGTTGTCGAGCTCGTTGAAGACAACCGTGTCGAGATCGAGTAAGAGAAGTCGTTGTCGAGCTCACTTGAAGACAGCTGTGTCGAGGTCGTTGTCGAGCAGCATTAATTTGGAGTTCGGTAAGGGCGCTTCACATTAATACTTTCGTAGTATGCTAGCGTAAGGGCAACTCTTAGACATTATTAAGACTTTATTTTTATTGTTCTATTTATATATGGACTCCTTGATTGGTGTCGAGATTGGAATGTTGTGATATGATTGAGTTTTTGCATGTATTTGATATGTGATTGAATATATGTTGTGAATGGTGTATTCTTTGTCAGTGCGTTTCTTCATGCAGACTGTTTTATTGCCTAAATGTCGAATTGCGTTTTCTTCATGTTAAGCATGCTCTCTTTATTTGATATGTGATCAAGTAAGTTGTGTTACTCTTTGACATGCGGCGAGCTAATCATCGAGTGAGAGAGCTAGGAGTTGTATGACGTTTTGAGGACCCAGATAATCGAGGTGCTAGGTCCCCTTTTTGTTTATGGTGGATTGGCTAGGCGTTGTAGCATTATCAGTTTGGGGATGGACCTGCTGATTAATGTATGGAATTCGGTTTGGGGATGGACCTGCCGTTTACCTATTACGTCAGTTTGGGGATGGACCTGCTGACGATATTCCGGAATAAGAGTTGTGTCGAGTCTAGAGTGAGATGGTCGAGTCACGTGTGGTGATTGAGATATATTATTGTGTTATTTATTTCTTTATGCCGTGCTTATCTTGTATTGTTGAGAAGTTGACCCTTTCCCGTGGTGCCTTCAATCCATGACGGTTACCCAGGCGATGTCGAGGGCGCAGGGAACTCGACAGTAGATGATGCCGAAGAGGAGCTCGACGAGGACCCGAGTGACGCACTCTATCTGGCCGTGATTGTTTATGTTTGTTGGATGTTTGTTTTTCCGAGGACTGCATTGCCGTTTTCCTTTTTGTGTTCGAGGTCGTGACCAGTTTGGGCGATGTTGTTTTGTTGTTTGGGGTAGACTGGTGGTCTTACTTTTGGGCGACCTGCGTGGGAGTCTGCGGAAGTACCCCAGGTATGATTGCTCTTTTGAAGTCGTCGTACCTTAGGTGTATTTTCTTTGCACATTTGCTACTCTGTATTTTGTATACATTATTATTTCGAGTGATATATATATGTATGTTATGCATGTATGTTTTATTAGAATTTAAGTCTTGTGTCTTAGTTGCACCATGTTTCGAAAAGCTGTAATTACTCTGATGTGCACGAGATGGTTTTATAAAAAAAAATATCGTATTTTTAAAAGGCACAAGAGTTTCGTTTTTAAAACACATCTCATACAGGTTTATGTTGAGCTCGGTGTGTTGAGCTCGGTAACTCGAGCTCGGTATATTGAGCTCGGTAGCGGTCCGGAAACGGGTCGTTACACTGTTGGTATCAGAGCTTGATTCAGTTCAGCCAAAGCGTGCATAGGAGATTTGGGTGGTCACTATGCTCGGGTTATGTGTTGGGTACCTAGTTGTATATGTTGATTCTTTGTTTGATTAAGTGAAGCACTTATTGCTTGAGAAATTGTTTGAACTGTTTCTTGATTGAAGCGGTGTGTTTTAACACATCCTTGTTCCGAGATTCTCGACAGGGTTTTGAACTTTGTGGAATCTAATGCCACCTCGTAGGAATACGACAATGGCAAGGAGAACGTCGACATGGAACGAGCAATTCAAGCTATGACCGAGATGGCGGCAGCCATGGCTCAACAATCACCGCCAGAACTCAACAGGCTAACGCAATGGCTCAACAGACGGCAGGCGTTAACTCGCCAGAACTTGCGCAACAAAGAAGCGAGCGAAATCTTTGAAGCTAGAGGATTAGCGGACTTCAGGAAACATGATCCACCGAAGTTCTATGGTGAGCCAAATCCGGATAAAGTCGATCTTTGGATGCAAGAGATCGAGAAGATCTTTGAGGCACTTCATTGCGGGACAACGTGAAGGTCGACTATGCCACCTACTTACCGCTAGAGACGCAGAGTATTGGTGGAGAGGAGTGAAGCAAACATTTATAAGCGAACGCCAGCGAGATGACCTGGGAGCTTTTTCGTGAAAGGTTCTTGGACAAGTACTTCCCAGATACTGCACGAGCCGAGAAGGAGCAAGAATTTCTTCAATTGCAGCAAGGCAACTCGACAGTGTCCGAGTATGCGGCCAAGTTCGAGTCGTTGGCGAGGTATTTCAGTCCATTCCGTGATCGAGTTGACCAGAGATGGTTGAGTGAGAGATTCCAACGGGGATTGAGATTCGACATTCAGAAGTCAGTGGTGTCGTTGAGGATTCGAAACCTCCAAGAGCTGATTGATCGATGTGTCGAGGTAGAAGGAGTGAGAAGCCACAAGAAGAAGACTGTTGTGGGCGGACCGGTGAGACCCCAGAGTGCGGGGCAGAGATTTGCACAGAAAGGAAAACAACCGCAGAAGAAGCCTTACGACCGACCTCAGGGGAACGACAACAGGGGACAGTATCGTCCGATGACCCAGTGCAGAAGCGGAGGGCGGACCAGTGTCGAGGTGACTTGTTTCCGTTGTGGAAAGACGGGACATTACGCCAATAACTGTACTCAGAGGGTGGAGGTGTGTTTCAACTGTAAGAAGCCAGGACATTTTGTCAAGGATGGTCCTACACCTAAAGTGAGCAAGCGATGCTTGCGGCAAAGGCCAAAGGAAGCGTCAAGTGGCTAAAGGCAGAGTTTTCTGCATGAGTGGAGAGGAAGCAGATCGAGCTGAAGATCTTATCCAAGGTGAATGTGAGATCGAGGGTAAATCTTTATCCGTTCTTTTTGATTCAGGTGCAACACATTCCTTTATTTCTTCTGATTGTGTGAACCATTTGAACTGACCGGATCGCTTACTGCTTAAATTAGTAGTTACAACCCCACCTGCTAAAACCTTAGTCACAAACCCTGCATGTCTTAATTGTGTAGTGATTATTCAGAGTAGAAAGTTTGTGGTCAATTTGGTTTGTTTGCCTCTTAAGGGCTTAGATGTCATCCTCGGGATGGATTGGTTGTCACACCACCATGTCCTCTTGGGTGTGCCGTGAAAGCGTGATTTTTCCGGACCTTGGAGTCTCCAATTATCTTTCGCGAACGATTGGAGTTTCTTTGAAAGAAGGAACTAGGGAATACATGTATCCTGGCTAGTTCGGAAGTTTTCCAAACGGATCGACGCGTGAAGAATGTACCCGGTGGTGTGTGACTTTGAGGACGTTTTCGAAGATGTGCCAGGGGTTACCACCAAAGACGAGAGGTCGAAGTTCTCCATCGACTGATTCCGTGAAACGGTGACCGATTTCCAAAGCGCCATACAGGATGTCTCCGCCGAGATGAAAGAGTGAAGTCCCGGATCGAACACTTGGAGTCGAAGCAATTCATACGACCGAGCGTGTCACAGTGGGAGCTCCAATGTTGTTGGTTAAGAAGAAGGATGGACGATCAAGGCGTGCGTAGATTATCGCGAGCTCAACAAGGTTACCGTGGAAGAACCGTTATCCGTTACCACGTATTGACGACTTGATGGATCAACTTCGTGGAGCGGCGATCTTTTCCAAGATAGACTTGAAGCTCGGGCTACCACCAGATTCGCGTGAAGGAGGAAGATGTCGCCAAAACCGCTTCGGGACTAGATCACGGTCCTACTGAGTACTTGGTGATGCCGTTTGGAGTGACGAATCGCCGGTGTGTTTATGGACTACATGAACAGGATTTTCCATTCGTTTTTGGATCAGTTCGTTGTAGTGTTCATCGACGACATATTAATTTACTCGAGGAACCGAGAAGAACACGCAGAACACCTATGTCGAGGACTGCAGAAATTACGTGATAAGCAACTCTATGGCAACCTGTCGAAGGCTGAATTTTGGCTTGAAGAGGTGAATTTTCTTGGTCACGTGATTTCCAAAGAAGGGATAGTGTGGATCCAACTAAGATTGAGGCGGTGTTAGCGTGGGAACAGTAGAAGGCGATTCTGAGATCGGGAGTTTTGTCGGCTTAGCGAGGATATTACAGAAGATTCATTGAAGGTTTCTCGAAGATTGTCGCGCCTCTTACACGATCGACGAGGAAGGATCAACCTTTTGCCTGGGCCGAGGAGTGCGGCCATTTTCAACGGAAGGAGCTTTTGGCGGCGGCGCCTGTGTTGATTTTGCCCCAACCAGAAGAGCCTTACGAGGTGTATTGTGATGCGTCACACCAGGGATTGGGATGCGTGCTGATGCAACATCGGAAGGTGGTCGCGTATGCTTCAAGACAACTTAAGATTCACGAGAGGAACTACCCTACTCACGACTTGGAGTGGCAAAAGAGTTTTTGGCTGAAGATATGGAGACACTACCTTTACGAGAACACTCTGCTTTTGCGATCACTGAGAGCTTGAAGTACATTCGACGAGAAAAGAGCTCAACATGCGTCGGCGTAGATGGGCGAAATTTCTCGGACTACGACTTTACGTTGGAATACCATCCGGTAAGGCTAACGTAGTAGCGCATACATTGAGCAGAAGAGCGCTTTTAACCTCGGCGATGATGATCAAGGAGTTGGAGATGCTCGAGAAGTTCCGAGACTTGAAGTTGAGTGTCGAAGTTTCACCGGGAAGCCGAGATTTGGTATGCTTACCATTTCTAACAGATTGTTGGGCGAGATCCGAGACCAGCAAGTTCATGACGAGCTTCTACAAGAGAAGATTCACTTGATAGCGCAAGCGGAAGGCGATGTAATTTCACGCCTGAGCCGATTTACATCTTGAGGTGCAATGGCCGAGTGTGTGTACCTAACGTATCTGAGCTGTGAAAGTTGATTCTCGGCGAAGCGGATAAGAGCAACTTTAGTATTCATCCCTGAGTTACGAAGATGTATCAAGACTTGAAGAAGCATTTTTGGTGGTCAGGAATGAAGAAGCAAGTGGCGAGCACGTAACCGTGGTTTAACGTGTCAGAAAGCGAAGGTGGAACACCAACGACCTGCGGGAATGTTACAATCGCTTGACGTACCAGTATGGAAATGGGATAGTATTTCCATGGATTTCGTTGTAGGTTTGCCGAAAACGCAGAAGAAGAATGATTCAATTTGGGTGATCGTCGATCGATTGACCAAATCTGCTCATTTCTTACCAGTGAGGTCGACATACAACGTGGAAAGGCTGACCGAGATCTACATCGCGGAGATAGTACGACTTCATGGAATACCCTCTTCGATCGTGTCGGACCGTGATCCGAAGTTCACGTCTCATTTTTGGAGGGAATTGGAAGGAGCGATGGGAACCGAGCTCAGGCTTAGCTCGGCATATCATCCACAGATTGACGGTCAGACTGAGAGAACGATCCAATCACTTGAAGATTTGTTACGAGCGTGTACCTTAGATCACCGAGGAAGTTGGGACGACGTCTTACCATTGGTGGAGTTCACCTACAATAACAGCTTCCATGCGAGTATTGGAATGGCACCTTTTGAAGCACTGTACGGACGAAAATGTCAGACGCCTCTTTGTTGGTACCAGGACGGCGAGCGAACTGTCGTAGGACCAGATATGATCCAACAGACTACCGAGAAGATCCGTTTGATCAGAGATCAGATGCGAACATCTCAAAGTCGACAGAAGAGTTATGCCGACCAACGACGTCGACCACTCGAGTTCGAGGAAGGAGAACATGTATTTCTTAGAGTCACCCCACTCACCGGAGTTGGTCGAGCGATCAAATCCAAGAAACTTACCCTAAATTTATTGGACCTTACCAGATTCTTCGTCGTATCGGTCCAGTGGCATATCAGATTGCCTTGCCACCATTCTTGTCGAACATTCACGACGTCTTCCACGTCTCACAATTGCGGAAGTATGTTTAGGCCCTCTCATGTCATCGAACGGATGTGATTCAACCGAAGGGCGACCTATCTTTTGAAGCGTCACCAGTGAGGATCGTTGATCGGAAAGCCAAACAGTTACGGAACAAAGAGATTCAACTGGTCAAGGTTGCGTGGGATCAAGAAGGCGGGAGATGCGACTTGGGAGCTGGAGGAGAAGATGAAGACTTCGATTACCACTGAACTTTTCCGAGGTAAGAATCTTATTTGCAATTTCGAGGACGAAATTTTTTTAGAGGGAGAGATTGTAACACCTGAGGACGAGATCGACATCGTATTAGGACGACGTATCGAGACCTCGACCAAGACCTTGTGTCGAGATCCCGTGCCAAGATCGTTTGCCGAGGTCATTTGCCGAGCTGAGGAGATCGCGTGTCGAGTTGATGAAGTCGCGTGTCGAGCTGAGGAGGTCGCATGTCGAGCTGATGAGGACGCATGTCGAGCTGAGGAGGCCACGTTCACGAACTCGTGTTAGAGCCTTGTGCGCTTGCACGAGCACCCTTGTCGACATCGTGTTGAGATGATACCTCGTATTCTTTCGAACGTTATTCAACGTTATTATTATATTGTTTGTAATAATTACATTGTCGAAACTGCCGCTCGTCGATGGTGTCTAGACCGTTGACCGACAGAGTAGAGGGTAATTATGAGAGGAACGATTGGACGGGTAGAATGATTGATGGGATTGGCATCTTATAGCTGGAGTTACGATTATACCCTTTTCTCACCAGCTGTATACCACGACCGATTCCCTCAGATACTCATTTCTCTTTTCTTCTTTCTTCTTCCTTCCTTCTGCTCTGAGTTTCGTTGTTTTTCTTCAGAACTTCCATCGAAGAAAACTTGAGTTCCATCGAGATTCTACATCAACTTTCTTCATCAACCTTGTTCATCATCATCTTCTCGACCTATATCTCACCATCTCGACCATCACCATTGAGGTATGAAGAACAGATTTTCTCTTCCTCTGTGCTACTGTTTAGCGCTACTTTTCCTTCCATTTTTAGCCAGTTTTATGCTTCCAAATCATGTCAAACTGATGGGTTTTCTTCTTCACGATATTACCTATCTTTCTAACCGATTAATTGGGCTTGTAAAACAAATTTTCTTCCTCTATTTTTCTGCAATCGGCAGTGCCCAGAAACCCCCATTTTTGGTTTGTTTCAATTTCTTGTTTTTCGTTTGTTGCTTCTGGTTATTGTTGTTGTCGATCTATCTGTTGAAGCATTAGATAACCTTTTTCATGAACTTTTGATCGAAATCCCTAACTTTGTGTTAGAGGAAAAATATATTTCAGTTCTTGAGTTTATATTTTCTGGGTTGTGGTTAAGTTTGGGAAGAGAACTAAGTGTATTAGAACCCATAGATCGAATCGAGTTGTGTTTGTTTTAGGAAGTCGATTCAGAGATCGAGTGATTTCGAATCGAGGTGTACGGAAAGCGAATCCAAGGGCGTGGAAGCGGCCGGAATCGGATCGAGGCGTATGCGTGTCAAGGTCGACTGAGAAGTGTACGTGTCGAGGTCGATTGAGGACGGTACGTGTCGAAGTCGTTGTCGAGCTCGTTGAAGACAACCGTGTCGAGATCAAGTAAGAGAAGTCGTTGTCGAGCTCACTTGAAGACAGCTGTGTCGAGGTCGTTGTCGAGCAGCATTAATTTGGAGTTCGGTAAGGGCGCTTCACATTAATACTTTCGTAGTATGCTAGCGTAAGGGCAACTCTTAGACATTATTAAGACTTTATTTTTATTGTTATATTTATGTATGGACTCCTTGATTGGTGTCGAGATTGGAATGTTGTGATATGATTGAGTTTTTGCATGTATTTGATATGTGATTGAATATATGTTGTGAATGGTGTATTCTTTGTCAGTGCGTTTCTTCATGCAGAATGTTTTATTGCTTAAATGTCGAATTGCGTTTTCTTCATGTTAAGCATGCTCTCTTTATTTGATATGTGATCAAGTAAGTTGTGTTACTCTTTGACATGCGGCGAGCTAATCATCGAGTGAGAGAGCTAGGGAGTCGTATGATGTTTTTGAGCCGGACCCAGGATAAGCGAGGTGCTAGGTCCCTTTTTGTTTATGGTGGATTGGCTGGCGTTGTAGCATTATCAGTTTGGGGATGGACTCGCGATTAATGTATGGAATTCGGTTTGGGGATGGACTGCCGTTTACCTATTACGTCGGTTTGGGGATGGACTGTGGCGATATTAGAATAAGAGTTGTGTCGAGCCCAGAGTGAGATGGTCGAGTCACGTGTGGTGATTGAGATATATTATTGTGTTGTTTATTTCTTTATGCCGTGCTTATCTTGTATTGTTGAGAAGTTGACCCTTTCCGTGGTGCCTTCAATCCATGACGGTTACCCGAGCGATGTCGAGGCGCGAGGAACTCGGCGATAGATGATGCCGAGGAGGAGCTCGACGAGGACCCGAGTGACGACCTCTATCTGTCGTGATTGTTTATGTTTGTTGGATGTTTGTTTTTCTGAGGACTGTACTTCGTTTTCCTTTTGTGTTCTGAGGTCGTGACCAGTTTGGGCAGTGTTGTTTTGTTGTTTCAGGGTAGACTGGTTGTCTTACTTTTGGAAGCGACCCCTGCGTGGGAAGTCTGAAGTACCCCAGGGTATGATTGCTCTTTTGAAGTCGTCGTACCTTAGGTGTATTTTCTTTGCACATTTGCTACTCTGTATTTTGTATACATTATTATTTCGAGTGATATATATATGTATGTTATGCATGTATGTTTTATTAGAATTTAAGTCTTGTGTCTTAGTTGCACCATGTTTCAAAAGTCAGAATTACTCTGATGTGCACGAGATGGTTTTATAAAAAAAAATATATCGTATTTTTAAAAGGCACAAGAGTTTCGTTTTTAAAACACATCTCATACAGGTTTGTGTTGAGCTCGGTGTGTTGAGCTCGGTAACTCGAGCTCGGTATATTGAGCTCGGTAGCGGTCCGGAAACGGGTCGTCACAAAAAGCACATCACAGTCCTACTCAGCATGTACTCAAGTCTTCAAATCCTAAACATCACACACCAAACTTAGCACAATTCTAGTTCACCCAAAAATAATTCCCTAGGTTCTGGTTCAATTCTAACCCCTAGGTTTCTCAACCCTAAAGATTTGTTTAATAAAACACATACACTAGAAAGAATACATAGAATTGAAAATTAAAGGTTTTAAAAACTAAAAATTCACTTTCCTTTAAACTTGAAATAAGAAACAAGTTCTAGAATCAAATGTCTTTCATAATAATTAGTTGATTAAGGCTCCACTTGGCTTAGGACTACAAGGATCCCATTTTCCTTAAGTGTTTCATTGCCTTAAAGTCAAAACAACTTCTCAAATTCAATTCTAATTCTTTCCAAAAATTTTCAAAATTTAAACAACACTCAAATCAATTTATTCAAGTCAAGAACACAAATTTTTTTCTTCCCCAAGCCCTTTAGTGCTCTCGGCCAACACACACACACATAAGGACCATTTGTAAATTTTTTTAAATCAACCGAACCACCTCATTCAACACCTAATTTCTATTCCAAAACCTTCAATTTTTCCAAAACAAAACCATTAACTCAAGTACATTACCCTATCGTGGCTTATTCAAGCATCAAGGGTTTCCCAAAAACATATTTTCCTTTGATCAAAATCCAAATTAACAACAACAACAACAATATCAAGTATCAAGAAACTATAACCCCAACAAAATTTAGGATTCTCATGAAGTGATCACACCCCTCTTTCCCTTGATGGCTCACGGCCTAGGGTTTCAAGAACAAGGGGAATAAGTTTTCATTTCACTTCATGATCATCATCCAAGCAAAACTAAAGACTTAAACAAGGAAAAAATCAAAGAAATCAACTACTACATCCACACATAGGCCACAGTTTTGGGTAGGAAAGTAAAGGAGAAAAGCTTGATTTCAATCTTACTCACAAGGCTAAGAAGATGATAGTAATTGGAAGGAGAAACTAGAAGCAAAAGATGTTGGAAACGGAGGTGGGGATCACACATAAAGGAAGAAGAGGGAAGCCATGGAAGAAGCTTGGCTCTTGGTGTTTCTCCACATATGAACAAGAAGAAAATAAAAGTGAAAGTGAGGGATAAAAAAGGGGTGCTCTCGGCCAACTGAGAAAAGAGGAGGGGGTGCTCGGCCTGATTAGGCAAAAAGGGAGGAGAGCAAAATGTGAATACATGCCTTGACAGGATGATTTTGATGATTGACAAAAGGGAGCTTTGCAAATAGTCAACCGTGCAAAAAGTGGAAAAGAATACCAAGACGCGTATCAAGAATGATTGTTTCTCAAGTCTTTGGGTTCTGGGTATTTATTTATCTTTATTAAGACAATTTGTAAGTAGTAATAAAAAGCTCTCAATTAAAATTAAATCACACACGCACAAAATATTTTGACATGCATATCTCGTGTCGGATGTCGAGCTGAGGAAGTCGGATGTCGAGCTGAGGAGGAAGTCGGATGTTGAGCTCTGAGGAAGTCGTATGTCGTGCTGATGAGGTCGCGTGCCGAGCTATGAGAACCGAGCTGATGAGGAGGTCGTATGCCGAGCTGTGTTCCGAGGTCGTGTGCCGAGGCCTTTTGCCGAGCTGTTCAGAGGTCGTATGCCGAGCTGTGTCGAGGTCGTCTGTCGAGCTGTGTGGCGAGGTCGTCTGCCGAGCTGTCTTCAGAGGTCGTATGCCGAGCCGTCTCCGTGTTTTCAATACGCAACGGACAAATTCCAACGGACAAATCAAAACGCAACGGGCAAATGCTGCAACGGACAAATCCTGCAACGGTCATTTCGACGCTCCTCCATTGCCTATATAAACACAGCTCGTGAGCCTTGTAAAGATACAACAACGCAGTGCTTAATTTTTGTGCCAAAAACTCACAAATATTTTTATCACTCACACTTATTTGAGCACAATTTTTGAGAGTCCTTTTATTCTACATAATTTGAGTTGTATTATTTGAGCTTCAATTTGTTATATCTGCACTATTGAGTGTATCTTTCTCATCTCATTTTATTTGTGAAAATCATTTCTTTTTGGGTAGGAATCCCAAGGTGTTCATAGAGAGGTGATATCTCTTGAGCGTATTGCTCAGTATAGAGTTGTAAAGGTTTCTAGCTGAACTCGATTTAAAAGCTAGTGATTTAGTGAAAATCCCATAGTGGTTTGCTTTGGGGGACGGGGCGTAGGCCACAGGGGTGTTTGGTGGCCGAACACAGTATAAATGCTGCGTGCTCTTCTTTGCTCTCTGTCTCTTTTTCATTCAAGCACTTTATTTTTTTTTGTTCTTTTTTTATTATTTCGTCATCTATTTTCTGTAATTTTTATATAAGCACCGCTATCACAATTCACCCCCTCTTGTGTTTGGAGTCACTTGTCAACAAGTGGCATCGAGCTAGAATCTTGTATAAAGGACTTAACAGTCTCAAGAGAATGACTTCAAACAATTACGAGGAACTTCCATGAACAGACCCCATTTTTCAATGGTGAGGGTATGGTTATTGGAAGGATAGAATGCAAATCTTTCTTGAGGGTGTTGATCTTGATATTTGGGATCTTTGTGGAAAATGGTCCATTTGTCCCCACTCAATCAATTAATGATGCAGTGGTAGACAAACCAAGATCACTTTGGACTGAAGATGATAAGAAAAAGGTGCAATACAAATTGAAAGCTAAGAACATCATCATACGCTTTAAGCTACGATGAGTTCTATAGGGTCTCAAATTACAAGGCTGCTAAAGAAATGTGGGACACCCTTCTATTGACCCATGAAGGTACTACTGAGGCCAACTTATGTCTCATGGCAAAACACGAGGAGGATGAGGTAAATGCTCTTGAACTTCGAATCTCCATTAACTTATGATGAGCTGCTTATTGCTTGTGAAGAATTAAATAATGAAACGATTAAACTTGGAAAAATTGTTCTTTCTTCTAAGAAAACCATCTCTTCTCTTGAATCAAAAATTGAAATTTTAAACAAAGAGATAGTGATTCTTAAAGAAAAACAAGTTGCTGTGATTGAAACTTCTCCTCCCATATCTTGTGAAAATAAAAAAGATGAAGTTTTAAAATGCAATGAGTGTAGTGTTTTGAAAAATAAGGTTGAGGATTTAAATAACACTCTTGCAAAATTTACGATGGGAAGAGATAATCTAAACATTATTTTAGGAAACCAAAAAGGTACTTTTGGAAAAGCTGGTTTAGGTTATCATCCAAAAATTCATGAAAAATCTTTTAAACTCTTCAATCACAACAAACCCTCAAGTAGTCCTTTCATTAAATGTTTTCCTTTGTGGTAGAAAAGGTCACACTGCTTCCATTTGCAATATTAGGAAAAACAAGAATGTGGTTGGCAAAAAGATATGGATTCCAAAGGGTACTTTGCCAAAAACTAACTCATCTGGACCCAACTTAGTTTGGGTACCAAAAGTTAAAACTTGATTTTATTTTGCAGGTGTGCTTGAAAGCCAAAGATTCAAATTGGTATCTTGATAGCGGCTGTTCAAAGCACATGACAGGAGACAAAAGCAAGTTCTCCTCTTTGGAACCCAAAAATAAAGGTTATGTTTGTTATGGTGATAATAACAAAGGTAAAATTCTTGGGATTGGTTTTATTGGTAAGAGCCCTAATCCCACTATTGAAAATGTTTTGTATGTGGATGGTTTGAAGCATAATTTGCTAAGCATTAGTCAACTTTGTGATAAAGGAAACAAAGTGGTTTTCGATTCTTCAAAATGCATGGTCATGGATTCTATAAATGAAAATGTTATTGTTATTGGACCTAGAATTGGAAATATCTATATGCTTGATTTAGATAAAATACCTTCAAATGATGCATGTTGTCTTATTAGTAAAGAGGATGAATCTTGGCTATGGCATAGAAGAATGGCTCATATTCACATGGATCATCTTAATAAATTGGTTCGTAAAGACTTAGTAATTGGTTTGCCAAAGATTCGTTTTGAAAAAGATAAACTTTGTGATGCGTGTCAAAAAGGAAAACAAGTAAAGGCATCTTTCAAATCTAAAAATATTGTTTCTACAAACCGGCCTTTACAACTTTTACATATGGATTTATTTGGCCCTTCTAGAACCATGAGCTTTGGTGGCAATTACTATGCACTTGTTATTGTGGATGACTATTCTCGCTATACATGGACTTTATTTATTTCTCACAAAAATGATGCTTTTAATGCTTTTCGAAAACTTGCAAAGGTTATACAAAATGAGAAGGGACTTAACATTGGTTCCATTCAAGTGATCATGGTGGGAATTTGAGAATGAAGCATTTGAAGCATTTTGCACAGAAAATGGCATCGATCACAACTTTTCTGCTCCAAGGACACCGCAACAAAATGGAGTGGTTGAAAGGAAAAATCGATCTCTTGAAGAGCTAGCGAGGACGATGCTCAATGAGACTAACCTTCCTAAGTACTTTTGGGCAGACGCCGTGAGCACCGCTTGCTATGTGATGAATCGAGTTCTTATAAGGCCGATCCTTAAACAAACACCGTATGAACTCTACAAAGGAAGGAAGCACAACATTTCCCACCTTCACGTTTTCGGATGCAAGTGTTTTGTCCTAAATAATGGTAAGAATAACCTTGGAAAATTTGATGCCAAAGCGGATGAAGGTATATTTCTTGGATATTCTATTTCTAGTAAAGCTTTTCGAATTTATAATAAGAGAACTTTGACTATTGAAGAATCTGTGCATTTTACCTTTGATGAGTCTAACCCAAAATCTTTGGTAGAAGATAGTGTTGATGATCTTGCAGAAATATTGGGAAATAGTCACTTAGAAGATTCAAACGAGTCCAAAGATGAAGATGAAAATCCTTTGCCACAATCTTCTAAGGAATCCCCTCATTCAAATTTACCAAAAGAATGGAGAGTTTCAAAACATCATCCACTTGACAATATAATTGGCGATATCTCTAAAGGGGTAACAACTCGAAACTCTCTTAATCATGCATGACATCATATGGCCTTTGTCTCTCAAATTGAACCAAATGACGTCAATGAAGCCATCTTTGATGAGCATTGGACCCTTGCTATGCAAGAGGAATTAAATCAATTTGAGAGAAATGATGTTTGGGAACTTGTCCCTAGGCCTAAAGATCACCTAGTCATTGGGACCAAATGGGTCTTTCGCAACAAGCTTGATGAAAACGGTATCATTGTTAGAAATAAAGCTAGACTTGTTGCAAAAGGCTATAATCAACAAGAGGGCATAGATTTCGATGAAACCTATGCACCAGTGGCTAGATTAGAAGCTATTCGTGATGCTTCTCGTGATTTGCATGCATCATGGATTTCAAACTTTTTCAAATGGATGTTAAAAGTGCATTTCTTAATGGCTTTATTCAAGAAGAAGTATATGTTGATCAACCTCCGGTTTTGAAAATTTTGAATTTCCAAATCATGTTTTCAAATTGAAAAAGGCTTTATATGGTTTAAAACAAGCTCGAGAGCTTGCTACGAGACGTTGAGCAAATATTTACTTGAAAAAGGTTTTGAAAGAGGAAAAGTTGATACCACTTTTTTCATTAAACACAAAAAGCATGACATTTTACTTGTTCAAATTTATGTCGATGATATAATATTTGGTGCTACTAATGAATCCTTGTGTAAGCAATTTTCTGATATCATGCAAAGTGAATTTGAAATGTCAATGATGGGAGAGCTAAATTACTTCCTTGGACTTCAAATCAAACAAACAAAGGAAGGAATATTCATCAATCAATCCAAATATTGCAAGGATTTACTCAAGAAATTTGGAATGACCGATGCAAAAGAAATCTCAACTCCAATGAGCACTTCATGCTATCTTGACAAAGATGAAGGTGGTAAGTCGGTCGAAGTAAGTAAGTATAGAGGTATGATAGGATATCTTCTCTATCTCACTGCTAGTCGCCCCGATATTATGTTTAGTGTTTGTATGTGTGCGTTTTCAAGCTAGTCCTAAGGAATCACATCTCTCTGTTGTAAACGCATTATGAGATACCTCATTGGCACACAAACACGGGTTTATGGTACCCCAAAGGTGCCGAATGCACTTTGATTGGGTACTCGGATTCTGATTTGCGGGTTGTAAATTGGACCTAAAAGCACTAGTGGGACATGTCACTTACTTGAATGCCTTGGTTTCATGGCATAGTAAGAAACAAGCCGGTGTGGCTTTGTCCCGCTGCCAAGCGGAATATGTTGCGGCGGTAGTTGTTGTGCAGATCATTTGGATGAAACAACGGTTGAATGATTATGGAATCAATCTGAAAACTATTTCCAATTAAGTGTGACAATACTAGTGCCATAAACCTCACGAAAAATCCGGTTTATCACTCCGGACCAAACACATAGAAATTAGGCACCATTTTATTAGAGATCATGTTCAAAAAGGAGATTGAGTGATTGAGTTTGTGGAAACATCTAAACAACTCGCAGATATTTTTACTAAACCTTTGCCTAAGGAAACTTTCTTTTTATTAGAACTGAATTGGGAATTTTAGACCAATCATGCATTGAGTATTTACTGTGATTGCATTTTCTTTTGAATAAATTCTAACTTGGCGTTGGAGTGTGCTAACATTTTTATGCGAGTTAGATTGCAAGACTAAAAGTGGAGAAATGCAACCGTCCTTCTATGTCGCTAAAATAAAAGTTTGTGCGAGTTATGTTAGCGCAAACAATTATGCTTCATTGAACCCTTGATACTCTATTATTTTTCGCCATCTAGTTACACGTATATGCATACGTTTTACATGCCTTTCCCTTTATCTTTTTCCGCTTTTTGATGTTGCCAAAGGGGAGAGTTATATGATTCAGGGGAGTGGTTTATTCCATGCATATTGTGAGGGAGTTCTTCACCAAAATGCCAAAATGCGCCTAAACTCGATATCTTTTTAATATTGTGAGGGGAGTTTTCTAAAATACGTGCTTAAACTCGATATCTTTTATTGAAAAACCTTGCTTATATCTCATTGCTATATCATGATTATATTTTTACTAAAAACCTCCATGAGATGTTTGTCATCATCAAAAAGGGGAGTCTGTGAATACATGCCTTGACAGGATGATTTTGATGATTGACAAAAGGAGCTTTGCAAATAGTCAACCGTGCAAAAAGTGGAAAAAGAATACCAAGACGCGTATCAAGAATGATTGTTTCTCAAGTCTTTGGGTTACGGGTATTTATTTATCTTTATTAAGACAATTTGTAAGTAGTAATAAAAAGCTCTCAATTAAAATTAAATCACACACGCACAAAATATTTTGACATGCATATCTTGTGTCGGATGTCGGTGAGGAAGTCGGATGTCGAGTGAGGAGGAAGTCGGATGTTGAGCTACGAGGAAGTCGTATGTCGTCTTTGATGAGGTCGCGTCTTGAGAGCTATGAACCAGAGCTGATGAGGAGGTCGTATGCCGAGCTGTGTTAGGTCGGTGTGCCGAGGCCTTTGCCGAGGCTGTTCGGAGGTCGTATGCCGAGCCGTGTGTCGAGGTCGCCTGGTCGAGTGTGTGTGGCGAGGTCGTCTGCCGAAATTTGTCTTGAGAGGTCGTATGCCGAGCCAGTCTCCGTGTTTTCAATACATAGCGGACAAATTCCAACGGACAAATCAAAGCATAGCGGGCAAATGCTGCAACGGACAAATCCTGCAACGGTCATTTCGACGCTCCTCCATTGCCTATATAAACACAGCTCGTGAGCCTTGTAAAGATACAACAACGCAGTGCTTAATTTTTGTGCCAAAAACTCTGTCAAATATTTTTTATCACTCACACTTATTTGAGCACAATTTTTGAGAGTCCTTTTATTCTACATAATTTGAGTTGTATTATTTGAGCTTCAATTTGTTATATCTGCACTATTGAGTGTATCTTTCTCATCTCATTTTATTTGTGAAAATCATTTCTTTTTGGGTAGGAATCCCAAGGTGTTCATAGAGAGGTGATATCTCTTGAACGTATTGCTCTAGTATAGAGTTGTAAAGGTTTCTAGCTGAACCTGATTTAAAAGCTAGTGATTTAGTGAAAATCCCATAGTGGTTTGCTTTGGGGACGGGGCGTAGGCCACGGGGGTGTTTGGTGGCGAACTTTGTATAAATTGCTGCGTGCTCTTCTTTGCTCTCTGTCTCTTTATCATTCAAGCACTTTATTTATTTTTGTTCTTTATTTATTATTCGGTCATTTATTTTCTGTAATTTTTTATATAAGCACCGCTATCACAATTCACCCCCCTCTTGTGTTTGGAATCACTTGTCAACACAAAATATAAAAAAAAATGTGAGTTAGGGTTTAAAAAAAAGGGGGTGCTCGGCCTGATTTGGCAAAAAGGGAGGAGAGAAAAAATAATTAAAACAAGTGTTTACTTGGTTAAGAAATGGTTTAGGAAAAGCACCATCTAATTAACCTCCAAAAGTGTGACACCTAGACACTATAAAGTAAGATTCTAATCTAATCACAAAGTCTAAATATCTAATCTCCCTTCTCATGACTACCCCCTAATCCTAGAGTTTAATCGCGTTACCAATTAATTCTTTCGCTGATAAATCTCGAAAATTAATTTACTTAGAAATTAATTCACCGTGTGATAATAATTTATCATAAATAATAAAAACAATTGAAAACACTCAATCATAATCACTACAAGTTACGATTCGATTTTCATCGAAATCGGAGTTTGTTTAAAATTTTATTGCGAATAAAAACTATCCGGTGATTCAAAATACGGCAAAACTTCGTTAGAATATTTCGACGATTTTTGAACCGTGAATTAATATAAAATATTAATTCTCAAATTTTATTTTATCCTGATTTAATTCAATCACTTACTTAGCAAACAAGAAACTGCTTATTATAGCATAAATACGGAGAATTACACTATAATAACGTTAATAGCTGTTATACCCCAATTTTGTCCACTCATTTTGGCTTGTTTTATCTATTATTTTACTTTTGGATTGAAATGATAAGATAAATTGTTGCTTGGGCCATTTTTGCCTTTGCTAAGTTATAGTTTTAAATCCTTTGGGTCTAGCTTGGGCCCAATAGCTGATATACAATCCAAAGGGCATAAGTCAAAAAAAAAACAGTCCATTACATGCCAAAAATTGCAAAAATACAATACTGTCCATTAAGCCCATTAGTCCATTAATCCATTACAAATTTACAAAATCAGAATAAAAAAAAAAACAAAAAAAGGAAGCAATAAAAATGGGGCAGGGATGCGCATGGCATCCTGCCAGAATCAGTAACAACAACACCAACAACAAGAGGTAATTTGAGAATGGGTCCAAGGTCCTTTCTTCTGGTTCCTTTGCTTTTTTCCATTTTTTCTCCAACCAAGCAGCTTTGCAGCACTACTGCACCCCTGCATCCTTGACCCTCCCACAACCTCGCAAGCGAGGCCAACATTGTCTCATTAGAGCTCCTCGACCCTATAAATACAACTTCAATTCAGAAAAAAAGGGGGAATTTGAGACTTCTACCACTAATCAAAGAATTAAGGACTTCACATTGGAGTCCTAATTCAACTCAAACACAGAGAAAATTAAGAAAGGAACGAGGCGGTGGCATAAAAGAGGTCAAACAAAGGGCAGAGAAGAAGAAATTGCAGTAACAGAGGAGAAAGGAGGAAGAATCGGTGTCATTACCTTCTGCTCGGAATCCAGGTAGATCCGTTTGAACATTTTGTGTCTTGATTTAGCCAGTTCAGATTGTTGTGTAAATAAAGTGTTGCTGCCATGCTTGTTAATAGAGGTACCCTGCGAGTTGATATAAGACTAGAACCAGAGAATAAAAATAAGAACTGAAATCAAATAATAATCATAGGATAAATAACAGAAAAAAAGGGGAAGGATTGAAGAGCAAGAATATAGGATCAGAAAGAAAGGAATCCGATAAAAAAGAGGGAGAGGAGATCGGGCTACCCCATGCATGCCGCGGTGGGTGACCACCAGGTGTGCGACCCTCTCCGCAGATCCACCGCCGCGAGCATTGTTCGCGTCCAATGAAACCCGCATCGCACCGGCTATTCTCTTTTTTCCTCCCTGCGTTGTCTCTATCTCCCTCGTCCCGAACCTCTTGCTAGCGGCGTGTCGGGGGATGGCGCGACGAGCCGTACCCCTCTCAACCTCTCCCTCTCGCTTTTCCTCTCTCTCGTACCCATCCCTTCCTTCTCCTCCCTGCGTCATCTCTCTTTCTCTCGCGACTCCTCTTCTCCCCCATCAACCCCAGCTTCCCCTTTCTTGCTCGGCAAGACGGCCACGTGAGGATGAAGCGCGACGGCCGCATCCCGTCTCCTCGTGGCGATCGCCCTCCCCCTTCTATCCCTCTCTCTCTTCGCGGCTGCTTCTTTCAATTTGAGATTAGGGTTTTCAAATGAAATCCAACGCAGCCCCTTTTTTTCTTTTATGCTTTTTTTCATTTTTTTTCCTTTCTCTGTTTGGGCTTCAACCCATTTTATTTCTACGCCTCCTCCGTCTTTTTATTATTATTTCATCTTTGGGGCTTCAGCCCATTTTACTTTTTATGCCCCCTCCTTTTTTATTTATTTCATCTTTGGGCTTCAAATTTCACTTAACTCCCTCCTCTTTTTTTTCCTTCTATTTGCCAACCCTTTTTTTTGTAGTTAGTCTTCTTTTGTTAAGTATTGGGGTTAGGCCCATTTGTTTTATTTATTTATTTAATGAACATGGACACTTTTTTTTACTAGTCAAACCAGGACAATTTTACTCAACTAAATTTCACATACAAATTTTGAGACCCTATTTTTCTTGAAAATCACATAATAAAATCATGAAAATTAATTTACTAGAAATGATTACTCGAGATTGCTTCCCGTTTAATCATTGCGAATATCTTAATTTTCTAAACAAAAATAAGTTATTAGTGAGGATCACTCTTGATTGCTTATTGTTTGGTCCCCATGAAAACCTATCTTCTTTATAAATATAAAGTCAAGTTATTTTTACTAGTAATGATCACTCGAGATTGCTTCCCGTTTGATCATTACGAACACCGTTAATTTTCTAAACAAAATTGATTGTTAGTGAGGATCACTCTTGATTGCTTCTTGTTTGGTCCCTACAAAACCTACCTATTTTCCATCAAAAAATATACAATTAAAATCAACCAACACTCAACCATTTTCTACCCAAGAACTACGTAGCCTTTGATTTCTCCACTGCACTCGAAGATACGTAGGAGCAGGACCTCATTCCTGTCAAGCGCAAAAATAAACAACTTTTATTAAATCATCTTTTTATCTTTGTTAATTCTTGTCTTTTTTTAATAAAAGGGAAATAAATATTTTTTTTTAGAAGTTAATAAATGTTGCACAATTAATTAGAGGTAACCTTTTCCGAAAGGATGTCGTAGGGTGCTAATACCTTCCCTATACATAATCGACTCCCGAACCCAAATTTGGTCTCAAGGACCATTTTCTTCAAAAAAAGGTTTTTTCCAATATTTTCCCTTCGAAATAAATTATTGGTGGCGGCTCCATTAAACTCGAATAAAATCCCTCCGGATTTTGCCTTCTAATAGCGCATCGTAAAAATTACGGATGTTACTGATAACTAGAAAGGAAGAACTAATTGTGAGATTCTGAAGAAATGCAGAAATAAGAACACTTTGTGTATAATGAAATTTATACTCCATGAAAATTTAGTTATTGGTTGTATGAAATAAAATCTTTATTTTGCTGTCAATGAAGGTTGATGAGAAGAAACGAATAAATAACTAATTCCTAGGAAAACCTGTGACACTCCATGAAAATGTGAGTGTGTATGAATGTGTGCCCATGTGTGCATTTTGAATCATTTCATATGTAAGACAAGTTTGAATTAGCTTCTACCTCATAGAAGCTTGCAACTGAGATAAACATGAACTCCTAACTTATTAAAAAGGACTGCATGTGCTTCTTGAATCACATGTTGGACCAGTTTGAAGTAGCATTTAACTCATAGGAGATTCACAGCTGAGATAAGTTGTAGTTTCTAATTTATTGGTGTTTATCGATAAGCTAAATGAGAGAGCTTATAAAAAGTTTGGAGGTGCAGAAGGTTATTTCAACTTACGAGGGAAGGGTTTTTTTTTTTTTTTAAGTTCATAGTCATTGTAAGATAATTTCAAAACTTCTCTTTTCTTGCAAATGTTTGTTAAAATGTTTATCCAAACTAACCCATAGTGTTCCGGACTGGGCCGAGGCCCAATCCGGAGATCCAACATTCACAGGCCCAACGGCTTCCCTCAATGCCACGTCGTCCGCGTGCCTCTCCGCCTTCCCTCAACGTGGCCGACCCAACGGCTTTGTGCATTAATGGGATTTAATGCCGACTTAGGGTTTCACGGGCGGTTACACATCGGCGATGAACAGTCCTCGACTCATATTTAAAGAAGACGCGTCGAGCGGTCGAGGTAATCATCTTTCTACCACCTCTTTACTCACCTCGACACACAGCGACTTGGCGTCGGAGTGTTTGCAGTACACCACCCAACCCGCCGCCGTCGTCCTCCGTCGCGAGCACAACCGCACCGCTTCCTCCGGTCATCCTCACGAAGTTACATTCGAACATTGGCGCCGTCTGTGGGGATCGTTTACGATTCCATCTTCTTTGTCGAAGTCTCCCTTCTTCACTCGACGATGGTGGATCGAGCGTCGGTCGCGACTAGCGGTTCCACTCATGCGAACGCAGATCTTGAACAACCTAACGGTAGATAGCTCAGAACCACTTCTCGGCATGACGCCGTTCAGATCGTTCTTTGCTCGCCAAACCGATGCCGAACGGAGACCACCGCCATCCTCATTCGCGAGTTTCGCGAATTCATCCGGCCATGCCGGCGATGGGAGCTCGAATCAACGTCTCGATCGAATGGAGAATCGTGAAGAAATTCCGTTCGGCGTTGCCACGGATCGACAACAGAGAAGATCGTGTTTCGTTCTCCTCGAGAGATCGAAGGAATCCGAAAATCTCAGGTCTGTTCATCACCACCACCGAGGCACGACTCAACACCGCCTGGGCATAGAGCAAGCCGCGTAACACTTGGTAGATCGTACTCCACCTCGCCGTCACAGATCGAGGTCCGTTTGCCTCAAGCGGAAGACATGAGCAAACACACCGCGAAGAGTTTCTTCTAGAAGTCTTTCTCCTGAATCCGATATGCCACACTCTCCATGGCACCATCTCCGCTTCTCGACGCTGCCTTCATCGCAGCGAAGGTACCACCACGAGCAAATGACACTCCCCCAAGAAGAGCCGCCTCGGCCTCAGGCGGCAGTAAAATCTCCTGGCCGCACCTCTCACCGCCGCCGTGCTCATTCTGTCTCATCAACCCCTTCTCGGGCGATGACCACGGATGACACGTGCAAGGCCTCAGTCCTTTTACGTCTAAGATTATGAGATTCCCGATTCCGAAGCATCTTCAGAAGCCGCCCTCGTTGGACTCCTACGACGGGACCACCGACCCCGACGAACATGTTGGCTGCTTTGACACTATCATGGACTATAAAGGCGTGGCGATAAAGTGGAGATCTTTCCTCACTCTGAAGAAGTCGGCCTTGTCTTGGTTCCGGACTCTTAAGAAATTCCATTGGATCGTGGACTGAGCTCGTCGACCAGTTCTCCGCACATTTCACCGCATCTAAAGTCCAACCCAAGTCGACAGCAGCCCTAGCCGCGATTCAGCAGAGGAAAGGAGAATCCCTCAGAGACTATGTCGAGCGTTTCAACAAAGAAGCCATTTTGGTGAAAAAATGCTCTGACGAGATGAAATTATACTTGCTAGAGCAAGGCCTGGTCGAAGGAAGCCTATTCAGTGTCGACATTGGTGTCGACAAACCGAGGTCCCTGACCGAGTTCCTGAAGCGAGCTCAAAAATTCATGAATTACGAAGAGAAGTTGATGGCATCGAAAGCCAAAGGTAAAACCCAGGAGGAAGCTGGTGGACAACGCGAAGACAGGTCGCGTAGGGAGAAGGAAAGTCGGGGTCCAGCAAAGAGATACGACGAATATACCCCTTTGAACACTACCCTAGCGCATCTTGAATGAGTGCGCGAACACGGAATGCGTGATCTTTGGAATTAAATTTCTCCCGAGAAGGGAAAAGAAGCCGAATCTTTGATAAGTCGAGTCTTGCCACTTTCACAAGTGTGTCAGCACGCGAGACCGATGAATGTTTTCACTTGAAGGGCGTCATAGAACAAGCTGATCCAAAGAGGCGAGTTGACCAAATATGTGAAAGGAAAACCGAGATTTGGAGATAGAAGGTCTAGATCTAGATCACCTCGACCTCGAAGGAGAGACTCGACCGGGGCGCAGCGGCCGCGAAGGAGCAGTTCGTGCATCCGAGGAGAGACCTCGTCCTCCTCTGCCGCCATGGCCATTTCGGAGGATTCTCAGATAAGGGAGGGCGAGCATCAATTCAGCAAAGCGAAAGTTGAGAGAAGCGATGATCATTTCTCTGTTTCCCCTTCATCAAGCTCGGCATAAGTGGAACACCACCCTAGCCTTTACGGCGAAGACTTGGTAAATGGAAGGCGAACTATTTGATTCCCTGTTGGTGAAAGCCTATATGGCTAACTTTGACGTCGAAGAATCTTGATAGACGAGGAGCTCGGCGGATATCATGTTCTACGAGTTTAAAACCTTGAAACTACCAGGAAAAAGATCTCGTCATCGTGCGGTCCGACTGTTGGTTTCAGCGGTTCAAAACAAAGCCAGTTGGGCTATGTGGAGTTGATGGTGACTTTTGGAGAGCAACCAATCTCCAAAGCTGTGAAGGTCAATTCATCGTGTTACCATGCAAATCTGTTTACAAGCTGCATCATCGGACGCTTGAAACCTTTGGGTGAGTTAGGGCTGTAACCTCGGCAGTTCACCTGAAAATGCGTTTTCATGATGGCGAAGACAAAGTCGTCACCATCGAAGCCGACCAAGAAGCTGCGAGGAGATGTTATATTTTGTCTTTGAAGGCGAAGAGCAAAGGAAGAGGAACAACTCCTTGACCAAGAAACTTGATCCTGCGAAGGCTGCTGCAGATGTCAATCTCACCGATTTCGACGCGAGGTGAGCTCGAGGATGAGATCTGAGGAAGGCGACCTCCTGACGCGAGCTCCACCAAAAGATTAAAAGACCGATGCACGATGGAGAATTCATCCGAGTTCAACTAGGAAGACCAGGGAAGGCGGTGAAGCTTGGTGTTGATCTCCTGAGCAGGTCAAATTGCAAATAACGAGTGCCTGAAGTCCAATGCCGACCTCTTGGCGGACAGTTTGGCGACATGCCAGGTATTTCTCGATATTGCTTGCCACCAACTCGCTCGACCCCAAAGCTCATTTGGGTAGCTCAAAGCGCCGTAAGCAAGCTCTGAAAAAGCGAAGCCGCCAAAGGCTGTTGAAGACTTAATTAAGGCTGAATTCATTAGGAGGTCAAATATACTACTTGGTTGTCAAATGTTGTATTGGTTAAGAAATCTAATGGAAAGTGGCGAATGTGTGTTGATTACATCGATCTTAACAAGGCGTGCCCCAAAGACGCCTACCCTCCCTAATATCGACAAACTTCGTCGACAATTCCTCTGGTTTTCAATTGTTGTCTTTCATGGGCGCATACTGCAGGTACAACCAGATTAGATGCATCATCTTTGATCAAGAAAAAACGCGTTCATGACGGATAAAGGTAATTCTGCTATAACGTAATGCCTTTTGGCCTTAAGAACGGCTGGAGCGACATATCGGTAGCATGATGAACAAAGTCTTCGCCAACGGATCGGTAGAATCTTTGGAGGTATATATGGATGATATGATAGTAAAAACAACGAAAGAAGTCGACCACGTCGTCGATCTTAGAAGTCTTCTTTGAAATGCGAAGACATAATATGAGGCTCAATCAGGAAAAGTGCACTTTCGAGTTGGCTGGAAAATTTCTCGGTTTCTACTTAACCGAGAGGGGAATCGAGGCCAACCCCGACAAATGTCGGGCTGTAATAGAGATGCAGCAGCCATCGTCAAAAAAAAACATCCAGCAGCTCACGGGAATGCTAGCCTCCTTGGCGAGGTTTATCTCAAAATCTGCAGAACATGCATTGCCTTTCTTCCGCTTTACTCAAGAAGGGAATTCGATTCGAATGGTCACCCGAAGTGCGAAGAAGCCTTAACACGTAAAACGCATACTATCCCAACCGCCCGGTGTTGGCGAGGCCGTCTCGGGGAGGTCCTTTATCTCTACTTGGCGATGTCGAGCGAAGCTCACGAGTGCCGTCCTCATTCGCAGGCGACGAGGACCAGAAGCCGGTCTATTTTATAAGCAAAGCGCCAGGGCCCAGGTGAGATACCAGAAAATCGAGAAAGTCGCTTTTCGCCGATAATCGCGGCTCGGCGCTTGAGACAATACTTCTTAGCACATCCCATAGTGGTCGGCTGACCCGGCCAATCAAGCAGATCCTACACAGGCGACGCTGGCGGGCGTATGATCAAGTGGTCGGTCGAGTTGTCGGTCGGAGTTACTGGCCGAGACAAACTATCAAAGCCCAATGCTTGGCGGATTTCATTGCGAGATGACTCACGGAGTTCTGAGCAGTGTTCCAAATGGGCGCTCCATGTCGACGGATCGTCAATTCAAGAAGCGATGTGGCTGGTTTGTTGCTCGAGAACGACGACGGGCTGGTCGTCGAATTTTCATTGGGATTCTCCTTTCCAACCTCCAACAACCAGGCCCGAGTACGGCGTGTTTAGTGGCCTCACCGCGGCTCGAGACTTGGCCGAAGAGGTAAAGCTTCGAATCGATTCTCGACTAGTTGTGTCCCGGATAAGTGGAGAATACCAGGCTAAAGATCCACTTCTTCAAAAATACCTCGCCCTGGTAAAGAAGAAAATGAGCGACTTCACCTCCGTGGAGATCGTGACACGTTAGAGAGAACAAAACGTCGAGCCGACATTACATCCAAACTTCGCCAAAGACGAAGCTCAGAAACAACGGATCGGTAATACAAGAAACATCGGCCAAGCCTAGCATTACTGCCGTGGTTGATACCACTTATGGCGAGATCGAGGAAACTTCCAAATTACGCTGCGATTTCCCAGGCAAGCGTCGATGATTCGCCCGATGAGCCCGACAGTTGGATGACACCGATTCAAGAATTTATTCAATTCGATTCGGCTACGATGATGAGAAGGAAGCCGCAAAAATCGAAAAAGGCATCTTCGTATTCTATGATCGGCGGTATCTTATATCGAAGAGGTTCTCCACCCCCTGTTGAAATCGTCGGCGACACCGGCGCAATATGCACTTCTTTGAAGTGCATGAAGGCATATGTGGGCAACACCTTGGAGGGCGTTCCTTGGCAAAGAAAATCCTCACGCCTTGAGGTACTCTTGGCCGACCACGAGCGCGACGCGATATCGTTCGTGAAGAAATGCGACAAATGCCAGAGACATGGAGATCTACACTTAGCTCCTCCTCTGAGTTAACATCACGACATCCCCATCGCCCTTTGCTTGGTGCGGCATTGATATACTTGGACCTTTTCCAATGGCTCCCGGACAGGTGAAATACCTGGTCGTTGCGGTAGATTACTTCACCAAATGGGTTGAGGCAGAGCCCCTGGCGAAGATAACTGCAAAGAACTTGATTAAGTTCTTCAAAAGATATATTCTGACAAGGTTTGGGATTCCCAGGGTGGTAAATCACCGACAACTAACGCAATTCACGGATCGCGGATTCGAAAGACCTTGGAAGATCTCGACATCAAACAAAGACTTCACCTCGGTAGAACACCCCAGACGAGCGGCGGTGAAGCCGCGAACAGAGTTATCTTACAGTGCGAGGCGAAGATTGGATGAGGCCAAGGGAAAGCGGGCGTAAGAGCTTCCCCGAGTACTCTGGGCGTGTCGAACTACTCCACATTCGGCGACGGAGAATCTCCTTCGTCTCACATATGGGACAGAGGCCATCATTCTGTCGAGATTGGGAACTTAGTTGGAGAACCTCGCATCCCCAGAGTAGCATTGACAAGCTGTCGAGTATACGAGAAGAACTTCGACCTCCTTGACGAATGCAGGGAGCTTGCGACTCACGAGGTCGCGATAAAGCAGAAAATCGCAGCAAGATACAACCAAGTGTTGTACCTAGAAATTCATGCCTGGAGACTTAGTTCTTGACGAGCTGATGTTGGCACGAAGAACGCCACACAAGGAAACTTGCACCCAATTGGGAAGGCCCGCATGAAATTGTCGCAAAGACAGTGCGCGCTACACCCTCGAGACACTGCAAGGACAGCAAATTCCAAGAACTTGGAACGCAGCAAAGATGAAGAAATATTATAGTTGAAACAAATGTATCCTAAACACATAAATGTGAAGCAATGAAGTATGATTGGAGAAATACGCAACCAGCATTTATTTATTATCAAAGCCTTGTGCATTGGCACAAGCATCTGATGTAGAGATCGACCTCGCGCCGAGACCGCGTGCACGAGCTCGTGATAAAAGCCTTGTGCGTTGGCACAAGCACCTGACGATCGACCTCGTGCCGAGACCGCGCGCACGAGCTCGTGATAAAGCCTTGTGCGTTGGCGCAAGCACCTGATGAATCGACCTCGTGCCGAGACCGCGTGCACGAGAGCTCGTGATAAAGCCTTGTGCGTTGGCGCAAGCACCTGATGAATCGATCGACCTCGTCACGAGACCAGCGCGCCGAGCTGGGATAAAGCCTTGTCGCGTTGGCGCAAGCACTGATGAATCGACCTCGTCACGAGACCGTAGCGCCGCAGCTCGTGATAAAGCCTTGTGCGTTAGCGCAAACAAGCCCGATGAATCGATCGACCTGCGTCTGCGAGACCGCGCGCGCAGAGCTCATGATAAAGCCTTGTGCGTTAGGCGCAAGCACCTGATGAATCGATCGACCTCGTGCGAGACCGTAGCGCCACGAGCTTTCGGGATAAAAGCCTTGTGCGTTGGCGCAAGCACCTGATGAATCGACCTCGTGCCGAGACCGAGACCGCGCGCACGAGCTCATGATAAAGCCTTGTGCGTTGGCGCAAGCACCTGATGAATCGATCGACCTCGTGCCGAGACCGCGCGCACGAGCTCGGGATAAAAGCCTTGTGCGTTGGCGCAAGCACCTGATGAATCGACCTCGTGCCGAGACCGCGTGCACGAGCTCGTGATAAAGCCTTGTGCGTTGGCACAAGCACCTGATGAATCGATCGACCTCGTGCCGAGACCGCGCGCACGAGCTCGTGATAAAGCCTTGTGCGTTGGCGCAAGCACCTGATGAATCGACCTCGTGCCGAGACCGCGTGCACGAGAGCTCGTGATAAAGCCTTGTGCGTTGGCGCAAGCACCTGATGAATCGATCGACCTCGTGCCGAGACCGCGCGCACGAGCTCGGGATAAAAGCCTTGTGCGTTGGCACAAGCACCTGATGAATCGACCTCGTGCCGAGACCGCGTGCACGAGCTCGTGATAAAGCCTTGTGCGTTGGCACAAGCACCTGATGAAGAGATCGACCTCGTGCCGAGACCGCGGGCACGAGCTACCTGATGAAGAGATCGACCTCGTGCCGAGACCGCGTACACGAGCTCATGATAAAGCCTTGTCGACCTCATGCCGAGACCACGTTCACGAGCTCATGATAAAGCCTTGTGCGTTGGCGCAAGCACCTGATGAATCGACCTCGTGCCGAGACCGCGTGCACGAGAGCTCGTGATAAAGCCTTGTGCGTTGGCGCAAGCACCTGATGAATCGATCGACCTCGTGCCGAGACCGCGCGCACGAGCTCGGGATAAAGCCTTGTCGCGTTAGCACAAGCACCTGGTGAATCGACCTCGCCGAGACCGCGTGCACGAGCTCGTGATAAAGCCTTGTCGCGTTAGCACAAGCACTGATGAAGAGATCGACCTCGCGAGACCGCGCACGAGCTACGATGAAGAGATCGACCTGCGTGCGAGACCGCGACACGAGCTCATGATAAAGCCTTGTCGACCTCATGCGAGACCACGTTCACGAACTCATGATAAAGCCTTGTGTCTTGCATAAGCACATCAAGCCTCGTGTCGAAGCTGTCTCGGCCAGACGTGGAACACGAAGGTCGAACGAACTAATGAACAAGCACGACATGGCGACACTTGCGGTTCCTTACGAACAAGGGCGTCGAGCGTCGACATCAGCGAACCGGCGACAAGAAGTCACCACCTCGACATTCGAGCTAGCGACTTGAGGGGCAAGCTGTTCGGGTGGGCCGAGGCCCGTCCGAGATCCAACATTCACAGGCCAACGGCTTCCTCAATGCCACGTCGTCCGCGTGCCTCTCCGCCTTCCCTCAACGTGGCCGACCCAACGGCTTTGTGCATTAATGGGATTTAATGCCGACTTCCGGGTTTCACGGGACGGTTACGCATCGACAGTAACCGTCCTCGACTCATATTTAAAGAATACCGCGTCGAACGGTCGAGGTAATCATCTTTCTACCACCTCTTACTCACCTCGACACACACTGACTTGGGCGTCGGAGTGTTTGCAGGTACACCACCCAACCCGCCGTCGTCCTCCGTCGCGAGCACAACCGCACCGCTTCCCTCCGGTCATCCTCTGAAGTTCTGTTCAGACCACATAGTATTCTTTATAATAGATCACGTGATTTGCTTAGTTAATAGCTAGTTTAATGAAAAATGGGAAGCAAACTGACCTGCAAATCTGCAAAGAAGCCAAAGCTTTGAGTGGCTTTTGTTGTCATACTGGTTGTTTCAGGTGCTGCATGCTGCTTTGCTTCCAAGTTCACATTTTGTTATATAATTTTGTTTCTAATGAATTAAGGAGCCCAAAATTGCACATTCAGATGACAGGAAAATTTTGATAAACAAAAGATGGACGTACTACTCCTAAACAGTATAAATGTTTTCAATAGTTGTGAGTTTGATAGGAATATATCATAATATTTTAGGTGACTAATAAACAAAAGATGAATGTGCTGCTCCCCAACAGGTAGCTTTGTTCTTCCTTTTTTTATTTTTTTATTTGTTTTGCCATTATGTTCTGTTGGTGGGTCTCTATGAGCTCCTCAATATTTTTTTTTTTTTTTGAAATGATGTTGTATCAAGAGGATTGACCAAGTAATGTCAATGTATAATGATGTATACTCACTCCTACAATGTCCCCTGAAATTTTCCGGTTTTTTATTATTATAATATTTGCAGTCTGATTTGTGACATGATTGTAATTAGTTTTGTTTTATTTGCTCCAATTCCCTTTTAGTACTCCTCATTGGTTTGATAGTATGTTGATTATATCTTTGTTAGGACCCAAAATGTGTCTTAGGAAGTTTGGAGTTGCTCTGCATACTCCTATCCACGTCCATTAAGGATCACATTCTTCTCTCTGCTACCCCATTCTAGTCTTGAGATTCATGCATTGTGTATTGGACAACTATCTTATTCTCTTGAAGAAACTTCACGGATAGAGGTGCATGTAGATTTGATATAGTACCTTATTGGGATGTTAAATAGAAGTGCATATCCTTTGTTACTAAGAAGAGGACTTTAAAACAAATTCCCTTCCAAGCTATGCTGTAAAATTAGCAACTATCTTCTAGACTCTACACTCCAAAGATTTGTTTGTAAAGATGTAAAGATTTGATGCGAAATTTAGAACATATCTACAATCTGGTAAGTTTCTTAAGACAGACAGTACAATCAAGGTTAACATGGCCATATATAGGTCATGTTAGAAATGCACTTATCTTTAAGGAATGTCATTACACATATCAACTATTTATTTGAGTGTTTAAAGGTAAGGCTTTTTCTACCGTGCATAAGTGTGGTGGGTCATGTACAATACATGAGGTGAATTGGGCAACAATAACAAGGCAATTGTAGGTTTGGGAAATTTAAAGAGTGTTTGTGATATTTTATGTAATTACAAAGGAAACCATGTGGGGTCAAAGTGTAAAACCCAAAGTAAAGAAATGTGCTGAATGTATTGTTCAAGCGTAACAAATCCATCGACTCCCTCGTCCTTCAACCTTATGGAGAGATGGGAGTGGCTGAGCCACCACCAGTCGGAGAGAAAACGTGGGAGAGGAAGTGGCATGGAGGAAGGCGAAATGAGCTTCCTATGTGTGGTGAACTACGTGGGCGTGGGTCACCAAGGAGTAGTCACCTACGGCGTCAATGAGCGGCGGCGGCTGGGAGGTGCAAATAGTTGTTGTACAGTGATGAAACAAGGGCATATTTCATTATCTTCTGCAATCTTTCAATTACCTCTGTCACACCCATCACACCATTTGTTTATCTCATTTGGCCTCGCAAAAAAAAAAAAAAAAAACAATCATTGCCTGCAATGCCTCGATCAATCACCTCATTTGGAAAGCCACGACAAACAGCGCACCACAATCTATGAGCCTCTCTTCCCAATCTGTTCGTCGTCGCCGGAGAAATTGGGAACAATACTCAGACAACGCTCGAATGTAGGGATTGAGTGGTAATATTGGCCAACAGGCCCTAAGTAAAAACATTTGGGCCGTTCCTTTGTTTAACCTACATCTAACGGTAAAAAATTCCTTGTTTTACTCAACACTTTCTGGATTACGACTCATGCACATGCATTGTGCAGGACCCTTCAACAATTGTACCATAGAAGCCGCCTAAAGATAAACACATATTTGTCCTATATTTGTGATTGTTTAAGGTAAACACGTAGCTTTGAACAGTAACTAAATTATAACTTATCATAGTTATGAGTCATGCCTTATAGTACTTTAGAGACTCCTAGATATTTCTTTCTTTTTGTTTTTCTGTCCATTTAACAACAGTGTTAAAAGACATCCAAGAATGCAACAACTAAAAGGAATCAAACAAACTTCTCATTTCAACAACTACTTGTTTTTCCTCAAGGAACATCTCATGGAATGCAACAAAGACGAACTCATAAATATTAATGAGATTGTGCTTTGAAATTTTGCCCTTAGACCACAGCCAAGACCCCATTCAAAATCTCACCATGAAAAACAATGCAGCAAACATAGTACTTTTTCAGCTCAAAAAACAAACTCTATAACACTATATTGGAAGTTTTACTTGGAATTAAGTTTCCCTTAAATACAAGGTATATACTAAAAATAAAAGCTTTTTAAATTACATACTTTCTACTGTCATAAAAAAAGTACATACTTTCTAAAATCTAAATATTATACTTTTTAATGATTTTTTTATTTTTAAATTCTTAAACCAGTAACTTCGAATATTTATCAGTAAGACCTTAATAATAATAAAATGATGATAAATATAATACTATTTTTTTTTGTTGAAATAATACTATTATTGTTATTATGGTAAGTAATTATTATAAGATATTAAAGGACTTGCACCATGGTGTAATCCAGTTTTCTTTATTTATTATTCCAAAAAAGATGGCAAGTGAACTACCACTCATAGGCCTCGAACGACATGAGTATAACCCCTTTTAAAGGAGTTTATTTTTTTTTTTTGTCAGGATTTGAGCCATGGACTTCCAGAGCATTCCTATATACAATCTCCTTAACGGACCTAACATGCTTCTATTAGGCCAACCTCCTTTGGGTTAACCAGTTTTATACATCCAATGTCCTTTAAACTCTTATTATAATTTTAATAAAAAATAATATTAAAAACATTATTGTTTTTTTAATCTGGAAGAAAATTTTCTAAATTTGGTAATTGTCATTTTGCAAAAAGCAAAACCAGTATTAGTATCAAAAGCAAAGGGCTTTTGAAGAGTAATTGTGTTAGATAAAAGTTTGCTAATAAAAAAAAGAGTAAAGTCTCATTTTAGTCCCTGACAAAAATTACGCGACCGATTTTCGTTCTTAACAAAAAAATAAGTCCAAAAATAGTCCCTGACATTTTCAAAACAGGACCACATTAGTCCCTCCATCAGCCTCCTTCCAAATCTGTCACTTAACATGCTGACATGTCACGTTAAATGCTCGCGTGGCACGTTAACCCTCTCCACAGTGTCTTCACGCTGGATTATATAAAAGATGTGACATTTTTTAGACGTTTTATCCAGTGTCTTATTTTTTCCCTACAAATCCGGTTGACAAAATTGAGTCATATTAGTCCTTACTCTTAAACGAGTGAAACTATCATTCTCTCCTTCTTTTTTCTAGAAAAGAACCCTCACCTAACTCTGAGAACCCAACCCTGAGACGATGAATGGCGTTGAGAGCCCAACCCTAAGATGTTGAAAATCGAGTTAACAAACAAGGTGAACTAGACTTAACTCAAACGCACAAGGTTCAAATGCACAGCAAGGCGAAATTTTTGAATCTGTTGAACAAATTGTTGAATTTGTTGAAAACGAGAAGATTGGGTACTCTTTTTTGCAGAGAGAATCAAATCAGATTGGGTACTCATTTCTGAATTTCATGAATGAAAGAAACTCATATTGAACAATAACTCACCTTTATTTTTGTTTGTTTGTTCGGATTCAGTGATGGAGATCTGGATCTTGACTTTAGGGTTTAGGGAAGAAGAAGAAGAAGAACTCTGAAATGGTAACAATGGGATAGAGGGACTAATATGTCTCAAAGCTGCCAGGGACTAAAACGTCCCAAATCGGATTTTCAGGAAAAAAAAATTAGACACTTATTATTGTTTTGCCATTGTGGAGAGGGTTAATCTGCCACGTGAGCATTTAACGTGACATGCCAGCACGTTATGTGACAGATTTAGAAGGAGACTGATGGAGGGACTAACGTGGTCCTATTTTGAAAATGTCAGAGGCTATTTATGGACTTATTTTTTGTCAGGGATGAAAATGGGTTGCGTAATTTTTGTCAGGGACTAAAATGAGATTTTACTAAAAAAAAGATAAAAGGTGTCACTTTGGCCTACTTCAACCCCCAACGTCCCCCTGTTGAAAATATTATTTTAAAACATTTGAAATTGTTCAATGTTTAATAATTTATAATGTTGGGCTCGTCCCCATATTTTTGATTCAGTACCTATTTATATTGGTAACATTGTTGAACTAGAAATGCAATGATTCTATTTCAGTTAAAAAAAAATAAGAATGTTATCGGTTTAGAACATCAACAACCCTAGTGCCTCTCTCCTCCCTCTCTAAACCTTCTATCTTCTTTTTTCCTCATCCAATGGAGGGGGTAGTTTTTGGCCTGGAACCACCTCTCTACAACGTTTTTTCTTCTTTTATCTAAATAAGTGATTTTTTCACATAGATTTAGTTTTTTTTTCTTGTTTTTCCATGATTTTGTCGTCTGAGTATGGCGTTGTTTTGTTCTTCGTCTTGATGCGGCGGTGTTTGGTTTTCCATCTTGTTGCATGTTTGATTCAAATTGGCAGATCATCTTCAATTCATCCTAGTTTCAATCAAGACGTGGGCGTCAACATTACAGATCCGGAGTGCTGGTCACTGCCAAACTCAGCATCCTTTCCTCCCTACAAATGGCTCCTGAGCATGTGGTTCGATTGGTCATATCCGAGACCACTTATAGTCGATTTGAGTCTGCACAGAGTATAATAATGACTCGTAACTGGATGAGTTTAAAGACTGTGGCTCCTCATTTCTCTTTGGCCATTGACCGTACTTTGAAGCTTTTGTTTTGGCTGTTAGGATTAAGATGGCTTGGTAAAGCCATATTGGCTTCTGTTCTAATTAAGTGTTTCATTACCGTATACTTGGCTGACTTAGATGTTCATGTTGATTTTCAAATGTGGATGGGGAATGCCCCAACCTATTCTGTTCAATCTGTGGGTATTGATCTTTTTTCTAATTTTTGAATGAAGTTTGATTTTCGTAAAAAAAATAATAAAAAAAATAATTTATAATTTATAATTCAAAATAATAAAAACATAGGAACATCCATTTCTTTCATTTATCTAAAATATAATGTATTGGTAACATAGTTGAACTAGGAATGCAATGATTTTATTTCAGTTAAAAAAAATAATTTATAATTTATAATTCAAAATAATAAAAAGGTTTAAATATGTTTTTAGTCCCTCAAATTAGGAAAAAATTTGGTTTTAGTCCCTCAAAAAAAATTTGTCTGCTTTTGGTCCCTTTAGTTTGGAAATATGTCACATTTAGTCCCTGAGAGTTTGGTTTTAGTCCCTCAAAAAATTTCCGTCTGCTTTTGGTCCCCTTAGTTTGGAAATGTGTCACATTTAGTCCCTGTGATTGTTTTCGTCTGCTTTTTATTTCTCGATTCAATAGAAGCCAAAAGAGGTGAATAGGGTCCCAAATAATGAGAGATATGTAAAAAGCATACGCCTATTCCTAATCCTAAATGGAATGAGGCAGAGATCAATATGTAAATAGAGTATCTGATGGGGCTCGAACCCGCAGCTTCCGCCTTGACAGGGCGGTGCTCTGACCAATTGAACTACAATCCCAGGAAAAAATCGTATATCATTAAATTTGATTTTTCCATTCGAGGGGGCTCGAACATATTCTGCAGTACCCCCTATGAATACTCCGCCAGTATGAAAAGTTCTTAATGTTAGTTGAGTACCCGATTCTCTAATAGATCGACCAGCAATAATACCTACAGCTTCTCCTAATTCTACCAGGTCCCCATGAATAGGTCTATCATCAGCTATGGGTTCGAATTTAAGCGAAATTCTAGAGAACATTTGCTACCCTGAAATTTTCTTGTCTTTCCTGAATGAAAAGGAGGAAAAAAAAAACGGGTCAAAAGAAAATGCCATTTTGGAGTTTTATCGACTATTTGCTTGTGTAGGTGGAGATCTTGTATTTCCTGAATCTTTATGTACGGAATTACAAAAAAAATTGAACAGGGTTCTATGATCGGTCCGCGACCCCTGGATGCCGAAGGCGTCCTTGGGGTGATCTTGTATTTCCTACGGGGTGGAGACGATGGGGTCGGTCCATGGATTTTCTTTCCTTTTGTTTTCCCGCATTTCGTTCAAAGGGTTGAAGGGAGATAGTGCATCAAGCTGTTCGCAAGGGCCGGCGTCAGACAAAGTTTTCGGCGCAGGGAGCGGAGTTGGCAGGTAGCCTAAGCCTATGTTTTCTGATATCGATGCTCATATTTTACAAGAAATGCTGACTTATAAATCTGATCATATTAAAGCTCATCAAGAAGTACTCAGGACTACGATCATTGGAGGAACAATACCTAAACCTATGGATGCTCCAGAATCTTTTCGATTGCTCGTTCGAGAACTATGATCTTTGGCTCTGGAACTGAATCATTTCCTTGTATCTGAGAAAGACTTCCGGATTCAAAGGAAGGAAGTTTAATTGGACTAAATCAGAAATTTTCTTCTATGATTGATCAGTATAAACATCAACTCCTTCGAATTGGATTAGTTTCTCCTCAACAAATAAGTGCTTGGGCAAAAAAAATTCTATCATATTCGAATGAACCTCGTAATCGTAAGAAAGTTGGGTTTTTAACTACGGGCCTAGCAAACGAAAAATTTGGATAGGATCCAATAAGATGGATCTCCCCCTTCCAAAATCGGACGTGAGGGTTTCCTCTCATCTGGCTAAAGTAGTTACACAAAATTTTTGAGTCTCATCGAGATCATTAGAACTTTCTCTTTTTGTAAAATCACTATCATTTGTATTTGTCTCATTAGTGCTAGTTATTATACTAGTACTCTTGCTTGCTTTTAGCAGCTTTTATACGAGAAAAGCTGGGAATTCTTTCCTTGTTCTTACTTCTTAATTTTCATTCACAAAGAAGAGAGATATTTTTACCTACTTTTTTTAGAATTTGAGAATACCTGTGTCGGTTGTAAGAGGTGTGAGTCCGCCTGTCCAACAGATTTCTTAAGTGTTCGAATCAAGATATGAAATTAATATAACAAAAATATTAATCTAACAATCAACAAAAAAGAACAGGTACAAATATAAAATTGTGATGATGGGTAGGCTTGTCGTGCTTTTGCCCCCTATCTAATCAAGGGGCTTTCATCGAGGCAGGAAGACCAAGATGTGAATCACATGCTTATCAAATCAAAAATGGAATCATTTTCAGGGTTTCAGAGAGAGGCTATAGCCACTGGCTACCCCCACCTGTATCCGTCGTCACCTTCTCCTGGCAACTGCTACTAGATCGGGTGCCTACTCGGACAAACCTTCTTCGTCGGCGTGTCGTTTTGGACCCCTCAAACGTGTTGTGTGTATTCTGTGGTGCCTGCTAAAAGTCGGCCTTTCACCTTTTTCTCTCTTGCGGTTTCTCGTCCAGCATTTGGTATGCGGTTTGCAGATGGTTGGGCCAAGAATTTACTCTACCTGGTGACCTTTTTGATCTATTCCACATCTTCGATTCATTTGGGGGTGGATCATGCAGGAGGCGTGGGCTATTATTAGTTTGGCATACCGTTTTTTGGGCATTATGGGAGTTAAGGAATGGATGCATTTTCTTGGGTAGGGTGTCGGATTTTCAGTAGCTCATAGACCGTATTATTTCCCTATCTTGACGGTGGTTCCTCGCGAGGGAGAAAGCTCCCACTTGCTTATACTATGAATGGTTTGTGGACCCAGTGGGGTGTATGGGTAAGAGGTAGCCATTTTTGGTTAGGTTGTGCCCACTCACCTTTTTCCACATGGTTGCAGTTTGGTGTTATGTTTTTGGTTTCCTTGTATTGGGTTGGAGGACCCCTTGTCCTCCCCATAAATGAATATATTCTTTGCCTTTTCCAAAAAAAAAAAAAAAACAAAGAATCGGGAGATGCTAGATGTTGATCGTGAAGTGGATGGAGGGGCCCACTCAAAACCCAAGAGCTAATCTGTGTCGCTGGCTCCAAGTCAACAATGACGGGGAGGAAATCATGCTTTTTTTATCAACGGTCAAATGCGAAGAGAAAGAAGAAAGAATGCTCTTAACATGGATGAGTGAGAGTATTTCAACAGTGGCGAAGTTCTTCTCAAACCCCAATCCCAGGGAAAGAAGAGATCAAGAATGGGAGTAGCTATAGAAGGTTTTCCCTCGTTAAGTCAGGTTTCAGGCAACACTGGTGTGGAAGAGAGTGTTAGCTCTACGATAGTTCTTGAGACTCAATTGCATGAGAATCAATATATTATCATGGGAAACCCTCTGAAAACCACCGGATGATTCCACGACTGAAGATGTTATAGAGGCATAGAAGTACCAGAGATATGAGAAAACCATGAACACTGATGTTGCAATGGGAACGGTAGAAGTTAGCGATGTGAGTGATGGCTTGGGATCCTCATGATCCATGCATATTCATGATCAATGTCAGAGGCACTGTGGAACGGGAATTTGGAAGAGTTTGTCGGTCCATGATTGCTGAGTATAAACCAGACATTTTCATTATTTTAGAACCCCGATGTAGTGGAAGCAGAGCTTCTTCTACTATCTGCAAGTTAGGGTTTGCTCATTCTAAAGTCAGTGACATCTGGTTGGTCTGGAAGCTAGATCATTTGAGCTATAGAAATTATAGATCAATTCATTCATGCTCAAGTTTCAGAGCGTAATGAGCGTCATTGGACTATTTTGGCTGTTTATGGAGACACCCGTGAAGTGATTCATCAAGCTTTGTGGATTGATATGAAAATCTGACATAATTTCCAGACGTATCAAAATGTGAATCCGAAAATTAGTTTCCAGAAAGTCGTAAAACGCAGGAAAAAAGAAAGGGGGGGGGGGTGAAGAGGGGAACATGGGTAATTTGGGGATGTCATTTAATCCAAGTGGGGACGGGTGGCAAAAAGTGGGGCGGGGACAACAATGGAGTAGTTGCTAGATACCAAGTCACAACAGGAAAAATAAAACCAACATAGGATTTTTTAGAAAAATCATATACCAATAGAAATTACTTTTCAACAACAATATAATCCTTCTGTCAAAAAAACAATAATACAATCCCGAAGTCCTGATTCTGCATGAATTTTAATAGATGGTTTTAGCAAATAACAACCGACATAAGGCTGTGGATAATTTAAAAGTTTCATGCTAGATTTTACTATAAGTAGGGGATATTTTTGTATGGGTAAGTCCATGGAATTGTGGCTGCTCATAGGCTTGTTAAAATCAAGACTACTATAAAATTCCATTTTACACGTTCTCGTGTTTTAGTGCGAAAATTAGGAAAATGGAGGAAGCCACTGTTTATCTTTTCTTTTAATTGGTATCTTTCTGAATTGTAGTATTTTTTCACCTACATTGGAGAAATCAAATACTGTTACATTATAAGCCCTTTATAAACTTACATATTAGATTCATATTACATTACATGATTGTTGCTTAAGTAGAGATGATGATGGCAAGAAACCCAATGCAACATAAACTGAGGGAAACTTGAACCTTGAAGATAAACACCTCCCATCTCCCTTTCTACTGACTTGCAAGTCTGCTGATCTATCTACTGCAATAAGACCCCCTTACAATTACATTTCAGCTTCCCTTTTGGGCCTGTTGCGGCCACGTGGAAGGGCAGGTTCTTCTTGTAAATAAGTTCCTACATCGTCATCATCATTGTCCTCATCATCTTCGTCTTCATCAACTTCCATGATAGCTTCATTCATTGCCATCTGGTATTGATAACATATCACAAAATAAGGGGAAAATACACTTTTTAAGCAAAAAAAAAAAAAAAAAAAAAAAAAAAAACCAAACTTTCATAACAAGAATTATCTTCAATTCTGCACACTACTTACCAAAACAGAAGATAACTGACAAATGTTGCTAAAGGGGATTAGTTAATAGTCTTTATTTCCACATACAAGATTGATTAGAAACTTGAAATTTGCGTGTTGAGGCACACGTAGGTTTGATATACCTTATTGGGCTGGTAAATAGAATTGCATATTCTTTGTGCATATTACAAACATGGCAGATATTAATACATGACTAGTGTTTCATTACAGATGAGTTTAAATGCAGGTAGATTATATATTCATCAAGATAACTGATAACACACACACACACACAGATTAATGGCACAGTCAAACAATTCTCAGTTCCCCAATAAGAAAAATTTTCATGTTTGGCCCACACAGCTTAAATGTAAGTTTGTTACTAAGAAGAGGACTTTAAAACAAATTCCCTTCCATGCTATGCTGTAAAATTAGCAACCATCTTCTAGACTCAAGACTCCAAAGATTTTTTTTTTTTTTTTAAACATGTAAAGATTTGATGCGAAATTTAAAATATATCTACAATCTGGAGGGAAAAAAAAAATCCTTAAGACAGACACTACAATTAAGGTTAACATAGCTAAGATTGCATAGGTCATGTTAGAAACGTACTTATCTTTAAGGAATGTCTTTACAAATATCAACCATTTATCTGAGACTGAGTGTTTAAGGTAAAGACATATTTGGCCTATATTTATCTGAGTGTTATCCTTTGTAACGATTTTTATATTTATTTTTAAATTCATAAACCAGTGACTTTAAATATTTGTCAGCAAGGCCTTAATGATAATAACATCATAATAAATTAATAATACTATTAATATTATTAAAGTAAGGAAATATTATAAGTGTACTAAAAAAAATAATATTTTTTATAAGCAAATATTAGTTATTTAAAATTGTTAGTTTCCTGGGCCTCAGGACCTCCAGTTTGCACTCCTTCAGCATCCCTTACCTATTGGGACTGAAAATAATAATATTGATAACATTATCGTTGTTGTAATCTGGAAGAAAAATTTCTAAATTTGGTTATTTATTGTCATTTTGCAAAAAACAAAACCAGTACTACCAACTACTGGCGTGACAGTGTGAGTTCAATTGTGCAATTGCGTAAAACCCAGATGGGGAATTTCATCAAACACGTTAAAGACACGGCACAAAGTTTCCAAATTTCAACGAACCCATTATTCATTACACCAAAGGGTTTAGTTTAGAGTTTAGAGAACGATTTTTTTTGTGTGTGGCATTACCTCCTCGTAGAAATCTTGGTCGAGCTTGTCGCCGATTCGGAGGGCGGTGAACACGGTGACGGCGAGAAGAGAGAGAGGAAGCGCTATCGCGAAGGCTACGCTACTCGTGCTGGGACCCGCACGTGTAGTCACCGTCGAACCCCTTGGTCTCCGGCGGCCGGCGCCGGCGTGGAGAAGCGCCGGCGAGTTGCGGAAGGGTGGGGCCCTCAAAGAAGCGAATGTGAAGGTGTGAGTGCGAGAAATTGGATTAGAGAAGAGGAATAAGGTTGCCATGGATACGGTGTAGTGTATGATGGCTCGGTTCGTTTTCTAATGTTCCTGTTATCTTTGGAAGAAGATAAATTGAAATTTGGTTTTAGATGAATTTAATTTTATAAATTAATTTTCTCAAAGAAAAAAATTATAAATTTAACTTTAATTGGAAATGAATTTATAGTGAAATAATTTTATTTTCAAACTATTACTTTATAAATAAATGACTTAATTGCACTTTTAGTTTCTCGAGCACCGAGATTGTGCGATTTTGGTCCTCATGTTCTAATTGCGCAAATTGGGTCCTTCTAGTATCTCGATAGTGCAATTTTGGCCCCCTGGGTTCCAATTTCCTGATTTGAGTCCTCTAAGTATCACAATTATACGATTTTGATCCTTTAGGTATCGTGGTTGTATGATTTTGGTTCACCAAGGTACATATATAATATGCAAGGGTTTTAAAAGTTTTAGGTGAACGAAGATGCAACCTAGACCAAGTTATGTGGCCGGTCATATCCACACGCGTCACATTAATATTTTTGGTTAGAAATTAAAATACAATTGGATAGGGGGACTAAAATTGCACAAACGCAAAACTTGGAGGACTTAATTCACGCAATTAAAACCTAGAGAACCAAAATTGCACAATTGTGATATCTAGAAGACCCAATTTGCGCAATTGAAACCAGAGGGACCAAAATCACACAATCATGATATTTAGGGGACCAAAAGTACAATTAAGCCTAAATAAATTTACTAAAATGTAATGTAAAATTATTCTCTCAACATAAAGAATTTATTTTGTTACTTCAAATTAAATATATTTTAAGAATAAAAATAATTATAACTTTAAATAACCAAACATCATTTTTTTTTTTGCGGGTAAAATCATGTTTCCATACCTCAAATCCGAATCAAGAGGGTTGAAAACACCTTTTCTAAACTAGTTATAAAATGGGAATCAAAATGAGTAGAAAATTAAATACGACATAAATGATAAAACCAAATTGTTAATTGGATGTAGAAACATTTACCTAAAATATAAAGTAATTAAATTAAAAATAATTTGAAAAACAAATTTAATTAATAATTAATTTAAGAATTAAAAAATTTAATTTTACACGGTTATCCAATATGGGTGCAAAGACTCCTTGGTATCAACCGATTCTGGAAGTGCATATTGGAGAGGCTTATGGGCTCCTGAAGGCTATTGAGTGGATGCGAGAGCTCGAAATGGAGAATGTTATCTTTGAACTTGATTCCAAGCTAGTAGTTGATAGCTTCAATTCGGTTGATTGTCATAATACCGAGTTCAGAGCAATTATTTCTGAGTGTAGGAGATTGCTTTCCTCGTCTTTTATCAACTCTCATGTGGAGTTTTCTAGGAGATAAGCTAATATAGTTGCCCATAACTTAGCTAAAACGGCCATTGATAATGCTTGTTCTCAAGTTTTCATTGATGCCCCAACATGTATTTTGCAGTTGCTTTTGAATGAAATGCATTGAGCTTCTATCGTCCAAAAAAAAAAAAGTGGCACAATGGTAATATATTACTGGACGATGACATAAAACTTTTTCATACTGTCGGTACATAGTAAATATCAATTAAAATCTTAATAAAGATATTTGTACTAATTTAAAAATAAACTACATATATGACCGGGCTAAAACTCTTTTTTTTTTTAACAGGCCAATTGTCAAGCCCAGCTAATACGGTTCTGATTTCTTACAATACAAGTAGGGCTTTTATTTCCCCACCTCCCCCACTTAATTTTCCCACCTCCCCCACCCAAGGAAAAGACTATTTTACCCTTTATTTTTCCTATCTTCCAAATTCAAAATGTTGACGTTATTTTTTTTTTTGGAAAAATTTCAACCTCCGGATTCTTAATACCGAATCACTCCGGAGATAAGAATCCGGACTTTTTTGAACAATTCACCTCCCTTTTTGCTAGATCTGTAAAATTAAAAATTAACACGTCCGGATTCTTATTACCGGATCACTCCGGATACAAGAATCCGGACGTGTTAATTTTTTTGCTAGATTTAGAGTGTCCGGATTCTAAAATCCGAACGTGTTAATTTTTTGCTAGATTTAAAGTGTCCGGATTCTAAAATCCGGAATTATCCGGATTTAAGAATCCGGAGGTGGGAAAAGTTGGATTTTTAACAAATGGATATTTTAGAGCGAGAGCAAAGTTGGATTTTTAAAAATATGGGAGGTGAGAAAATTAAGTGGGGGAGGTGGTGAAATAAAAGGCCTACAAGTACTGGCACCAAGTAAACAGTAGATACTTCACACTCACTAATTAATTAGCATGTCATGGTTGTCTGTTAATTTCACATACTTGGACATCATTGAGTAGTACAAGATCCATAACACGTATAATACCAAAAAACAATTAACATGAGTGAAATACAATACTATCATCCTAGCCATAAATGTAGTACCTGGACTTTGTGAAAAAGGCATGAAATAGAATTCACACTGGTGGTGGTGGCACTCTCTCTATACAGAAAAATGACAAACAAGATATCCAACTATTTTCATCAAAGGCCTATAAATTCTCTTCACTACTGAATATCACACCAAAACACCTAGATGGAAGGAGAAGGTTGCTGTTCAAGAGTGTGAACTGAGGTCACTATCTTCTACTCCTGGGGGAGACAGTGGCGGTACAGCCACTTCTTGGAATACAGAAGATTCAAGATCCAAAATCTTCCTTCCAGTTGCTTGAGATTCTTTGGTTCTTCCAATCTTTCTAGAAGGGAGGGATACAGAGGCAACAGCTCTTGATGAATTACTACTATCAATTGATTGCAAAAAGTTTTCTTTGGAAAGTGCTGGGGCAGATGCAATGACAGAACTGAATACTCCAGACTCCCTCAAACTTTGTATTATGACCTAAAAGACAAGTTCATCAAGAAATGATTTCGGAGCCACCAAGAAAAAATGCAAAAGGATAAATATATGAAGTATGTAGAAATAGTTATATCATGTAGGGTGTTAGTATCTTATTTCTTTCCATACCATTTTTTTATTATATCCTTAGTCCTTACCTTATTTATGTTTCACTTTTTGAATAAATAATTAAATATGCTTATTGCTAAGATATTAGGGTTACTAGGTTATCAGTTTTATTGTTAGCAGGCTTGGGCGCATAATAATAAAATTAGTATTTGAACTTATTGTTAGCATAAATATAGGATTTTGTATCACATTACATCATATCAATAATGTTTTCAGTTTGCTAACGTTAACCCTGTTTCTATTTTTACTCTTCCCTAATACTCTTACCATGGGAGTATATATGCAGTCAATATGCCCTTCCTCAACAGTTTAATCTTCAGGTCCTTATCACAGCACACAACATGCTCATTATACCTGGAACAAGAAGCAAACACCAAATGTTTCTGGAAGATCAATAACATAATGGTTAAAATACAGAGAGAGAGAGAGCATAAATAAATACGAATTGAAGCTAGCATACCACTTCAACATTTCTTCTTCAGTTGCAGTTGAAGCAATGATGAATGCCTGAAATTTACCAGGTCTACTTAGCATAAATGAAAGCAATTATTTATGCCTAAAATTGATAAGGTCTGCTTAGTATGAATGAGTGCTTATTGAGAAAAAGTATTTTAAAATATATAGTTAACACTTCAATCCCACACCAGAAAAAAGAAAATCGGTTGCTCAGTGCATGAGGCTCCCACCATTGTCTGATCTGAAGGGGTAAGCCGATAGGTAACCCTTGGTAAGTTAGTTAATTAGGTTAATTAGGGTAATAGATGAGTTAGTTAGAAGAAATAAACCAAGCATGTTGCCTATAAATAGGAATGGGGTTGAGATGGAGAGTTCAGGTCTCTCGAATACCTGAGTTTGTTTATTCATTTAATTAAGACTTATTTTCTGATCCAGTTTCTATCATCAGCTGTAGGCAGCCTTACCCAATAAACCGAAAGGCTACTTCTACAACTAAAACCCATGACCACCATGTTACAAGGCATCAACCTGACTGTTACACGAATATTTCACTCTTCACACCAGATAAAAGAAATTCTAAGAAAATTTGCTAATAAACAGCAAAGCCTAGGTCCAAGCTATAGTAAAATAACAATATACTAGCAGTAGAGAATTCAAAATCCTGTTTTCTGATGCGCAATCCAAACGGAAAATTGAATAAAAAAAAAAATTCTGAAACTTACAGATCTGTCAAATTCCAACATGAAGCATCTTTTCACATCTTCTTTTGTAGGTTTGCAACCACAGCGATCACGTCTAGAAGTTAAGTCTGAGAATTTGGCATATGTGTAATGTAAAACAGCAGCCTCTTCCAATTTGATTTCACTAGCATAATTCAAAAGAATTATCACGACACTAAAAAAAAAATAATCATGGGATACAAATATGCTTTAGGCATTAATGTATCATACTTTGGAGTTTTCATATAATTATGCCATCTGTGTGCACCATTAGGCCGAAGATGATCTTGTACCCGGGCAGCTGATTTTCCATTTCCATAAGTCAGGAAGTAGTTTGGATTACCACGTACAGAATCTTTATACATGCCAAAGTATGTATCCTTTGGAAGATGGTCATAATTCTTCTTAAACATTGATATCTGCTTTGACATATCAAAAGATAAAGAGGAAGATAGAACAATCAATAACAAAACGTGCAAACATCTTATCAAAACCACGGAATAATCCTGCAGACATCCTGTAAATTCAGCCAAAACATAAAGACATGCACAAAATATGCAACCGCGTGTTATAAGAAATGTTAGAAATATAACATAAAGTCATTCATTTGCCTTCACCCAAAAGCTTAAGTTTTTGGGATAGTTGGTTCTTGATATGGTATCAGAGCCTCTATGACTAAGTGGTCTAGAGTTCAATCCTTTCCGCCCCCCATTCTTCTAATAAAAATATTTGAATTTCGGCACAAGGTAGGTGGGCCTGTGCATTATCCACGTTTCAAGCCCAAACATGTGAGGGGGCGTGTTAGAAATATAATATAAAGTCATTCATTTGCCTTCACCCAACAGCTTAAGCTTTTGGGATAATTGGTTCTTGACAAGAAAACCATTGCATCCTTTACAAGTTGTCTTTTCAGAAAATAGTGCTCAATTGCATCCAAGGATGAGCCAAAGGGGTAGGAAAAAAAGCTTTTAAGAAATCAACAAATGCAAATGAATGAAAGACGGGGTAGCAAATTTGGTAATTTACAATTATTTTAATGTCAGAAGATGTGGTTCAAACTAATATAATCCTTTTCATTCTGGCGCATAATCAAAGTCGAAGAGTGACAAAAGTGTCCATCTCCATCATAGAATTCAGCTTTAATTACTATAGTTTTTCCATGAGCTGAGACTAACTGAAGTATATCCCTCGATCAAAACGACAGTTAGAATCATAATCAGATGTTCCACAAGATTTTCGACCCCAAAACGCAAACCTTGTTTGACTGAGGCAACCGTGTAACAGAGACCATTGAAATACTAATCCTAGCATATGAAATATTTGCCAATGCTTACAAAGACAGGCAAAACCTCATGCTCTTTCTTGGCACACAATTGGAATAAGTTCTGTGAACTAACTATCCCAAAAGCTTAAACTAATAGATAAAGACATGGATATTATATCCCTAACACACTGCCTCACACAATAGACACTTGGGCTTAAAGCATGGACGATGCCCAGGCTTCCAACCTTGAGCTAAAGTTTAACTTTCTTAAAAGAATGGGGCAACAAGGATGAAACACCAGATCACTTAGCCATAGAGGCTCTAATATCATGTCATGAACCAACTATCCCAAAACCTTCGGTTGTTGGGTGATGATGACACAAGAATGGTTGCTATGTTATTATATCTCAAACAATAAGGAATCTCAAGTTCATTGCCTAAGTGATGTGTGAGCCTCCAAGACTCCAATGTCAAGTTTACTTTTTCAATGTGCTGATCACATATCTAGTATTACTTTATGGTAAACAAAATTGGGTTTGGCAGTGCCTAGTAATGCACCATCAATTCTTAACTTTAACTCCTTGCATTGCATCAATATCTTTTTTTTTTTAACAATTTCAATTATTAATTTACTTCAATACAGTTCTCTATCCTACTCACCTAAGTCATCTGCAAAGCTCCTATATGATGCTCAACCCAGCAATAAATGTTTGCCATCTCAACCTTCAACTTGTCCACTCTAAAGTACAGAAAACCAATGCACCAGTTCGGGTAATAAATCTAAAACTCTGAACTTAATGGCATGTAACGTAACAAAAACACAAAACGAGTACCGTATAGATAATAGAGATTTTAAACTTTATAGTCAAGAAACTAAAAGAAGAGTTCCAAATGTCATAACTCGTTTTGTAATTCTACAAATTTAAGCTTTAACGAAAAATTCAGTAAAACCTAAAATCAAATTATAGATTAAAATTATCATTACTGTTGGTTGAAGAAAATAAATAGCATGTTAAAGATATCTACGTATATATAATTAATGAGCCTTGTATAATTATATGAATGACAAATTGTTTATTTCAGGTTCTCTGTAACTTAATAAGTTACACACTTCTGGCAAGGACAGTGTATAACTTTCAGGACTTACCTCACTAAAAGGTTCTTTGATATCATCTCGCTCAACACTGCTCTCCTAAAAAACAAAGACTGGCAGCATTAGTTACAAAACTGAAGCTAACTATCCACTTCTCTTCCAGTTCCATGAGTTATAAACTTATAAACGAACATCATGCAATTAAGAAGAATTTGCAGATCCTACTCACATGGTTAGGAAAGATGACCATATCAACATTTCCCGGAACATCAAGAAGCAACTGTCTTAAAGAATACTCTCGAGCACCAGCAGGGTGTATTAATTCATCTGTATCAAGATGAAGAATCCAGTCCATACCAGTATCCTGATGTCACAATATGCAGAGCATTGTCTTGGTCAAACAAATTAAGCACAAAACCATAATAATATAAAAAACTAATAAAATAAGAATTTGTGGAATAAAACAATTTGCCATACCCTTGCCATAACAATAGCCATCTCCATATTAAGGGATTGCTTCACAAAAAGTTCATAATTGCATGGCTTATAAAAGAAACCTGCCAGCCATGTCTCATTCCAAATACGGCTGATGCAACAAACAACATATATTATTAGTATAAAAATCTCTCTCTAAGAAACTGAAGAATTAGGATAACAATACATATGTATCCTAAGAACATTACTACCATATCAGATTAACAGTTTAACATGGGCAAGGCAAAGAAATAAAATTTTATGGTAATGAGCACGAACACAAGCAATAAAGAAGCAGAATCGTGAAATAAGAAGAAGAGTCATCATGGACATACAGAAACATCAAACTATTATGGTGAAAAGCATCCTGCATATTTAAATTCAAATTGAGAAACTTTGGAGAACACTATAACCATTGAAAATTGCAATATCAATTCAAAGGATGAGAGTCAGGAAGAAAATGGTAAAATTGATTAACCTCTTAGCTTGTTGTTCTTCCAGCTGTCTTGTTCTATATATGACCTTTATACCCTAGTTAAACAACATAAACCAAATTAGAATAATTGTACAAGGGAAGAAAAAGGAGGAATGCGATATAAATCAAAAGAAATGAATCCTAATTGCTGAGATGGATAGAACAGTGTGTTTGTCTACTTACAGGAATTGATTCCAGAACCTTTGATACTTCAGGAGAAGCAGCCTTCCCCTCCACAAAAAGAAAAAAGTTTGTCACTCCAATGACTTTATGATAAAACATCCATGGTAGAATCTGCTCAAGCCCAGCTGATGTACTAGTCGTGACACAGATCTGCAAATCAAGAAGAAAATATGGATTAAATCAATACTGGTGCTCATTAAATCCGTAAAGATATAGTAAAGTGAGTTCTCATACCAAAAAAATGGTGGATGGAAAGGCTTTCTGTATATAAAATAGCTTAAAGATAAGAACATTAACTTCCAATCATATATTCAGAAACAATCTTCATATTTCACATCAAAATTAACTCAATATACAAATAACCATCAAACACAGATCATAGAAAACCAATAAAACATAGATCACGTGAACTCAAACTCCAGTACTAACAACATAATTTACTCAAAGTTCAACTCAGCTAGGATCAAATCTAAAATCTAAATTTCTATAAGATTAGCAAAGATAAAAAAAGACAATTAGCTAATCGAATTGCTCGAAAACAAGAACAACAACACAAACAAACAATATTTTCAGAAACAATCTTCATTATCCTCATCAACTAATTACCAACAAAATTTCTACACCAACCCCATTTACAAACACGGATCATGACCTCTCATACACCAGAACTACCATAATTGACTGAAAATCAAGCTAGCACAGATCACCAAACCCAAAATGAAAAATCCCCATCATGAAACCAGCCCTTTTGCTTCAAAATTGCAGCCATAAAGAAAAGACAAAAAAATAAGCACACCCCACATTTTAAAATGAAAAAAATGAAGGAAAAAAAAACCTTTGGAGTGAGAGAATCACCAAAGTCAAGCTTCCAGTTATGGTAGTAAGGGAAGGAAGGGGAGGAGGAGCGACCAAGGTTGAGACAGTCAGAGGAATGGGAATGGGAACGAGAGAGAGGGGAAAGGGGAGAAGGGTCCATGCCGGGGAAGTGATGGGAGCCATGAGGGGACAAAAGGGTCGATGGATCGGTGATGCCACCGCGCCATTGAAGGATGAATGCTATGGTTGCCAAGGAGACGGGGAGTAGAGTGAGGAGGAGAAGGATCTTTGAAGTGAAAGAGTGGGAAGAAGAAGAAGAAGAAGATGATGGAGTTGAACGGAGAGGAGCGTGAAGTTGGTGGTGGTGGTGGTTGGTCATCGGCATAGCGGAAGATCCAACCGGGTCACACACGCAACGCAACAACAGAACAGAACAACTCCCGTGTTTTCTGACAGTGAGGAGAGTATAAACAACGAATTGGGGAGTCATGGCTGCATTACTTTACTTCTTTTTCTGTCTAAAATTTTGTTAATTCGATTAAATAATTGAATTAGTCTCTACCGAAAAAAATAATTGAATTAGTTAATTTTGTATTTTATATAAAAATATAAATAAAATTATGTTTTACAAAGATATTAATATTATATATTACTAGCGTCACGTGTCCGTCATTCCGCATTTCTATTGCGTTGCTGTATGTATTATATTATCGTATTTTATTCTTTAATATTTGTTTTTAGGGTATAGATGAAACTGTCAAAACAAGTTACTTAACCGTGTCAAAGTAGTGGATTGTGGGTGTAGGGGTAAAACAAGAAAGAAAAATAATACACAAAAAAACGGTTATGTGAAGTTATCCCTTTTATATTATGGTATAGAGATTATTTATTTTTTTATGACAATATTAATTATTATTAATAATTTAAAAATAACAAAAAATAAACATTTAACGATTATACATTGATAGTGTAAAATAGTTTTACACATAATCATGTCAGTGTAGATATTTGTGGAGTTAAGAAGTAATATAACAATTTTCGTAAAAAAAATGGTAATATAACAAAGAGTTTAATTTCTATGCACCGTCAGTGTAAAAATATTTTACTGATGTGATACCACCTCATTTAATGACTTTAAAAACACACGATTTGTCATGTTAATTAAATAATATGGTAGCACATCATTGAATATATATATAAAATATTTTTGCGCTGACAGTACATATAAATTAAATTCTATAACAAATAATATCATGATAAAATATGATTGGACGACGTCTATATAATTTATTTTACACTAAATTTGTTGCATAGTTATTAAACTCATTAAATAGAAACCAACATTATGTTAATTTGCGTGGAACTTAAGCAAAGTCTTGCGTTTGAGACTTATTGATAGAAAAAAGTGGTTGAGATGAAAGACCCCACTGGCTAATTAGGTTTCTCGACGGAGATCAGTCATTGACAAAATGAGTGGATACTTCACAGCTATAACATCGTAATAAAAAAAACTCATTAAATAATATTGAAATTATTAAATATATAAAAAATAATTAAGTTTTAGTCAAAAATAATAATAATAATTAAGTATTAAAAATAATTGATAACAATGATAATTGTTAATAATTATTTTTTACAAATAATTAAATGTCATTATATATTATTGAACTTTTTTATAAGATATATTATTAAATTTTAATTAACACATCACACATATATTTAATTTTTTTTTGACGGATACACATTTTTTTTTTGCGTAAGCCGACGTTGTTAGGCTGGACATTTTTTGTAGTTGCTCGGGTTCGAGTCGGAGATCCCCACTTTGCATGTGTGAGTTTACGGGTGGTGCTTACCACTCCGTCAGCAGACAAAAAAAAAAGTTAGGAAAAGACGATTTTGGGGCTTTGGAGACGACTTCAGTAAGTCTTTAGAGGAGGCATTTCAACAAGTCCAGCGGCTGATCGATGTCTATGGGTGTCTGAATGTTAAGTTGACACGAGAGTTGAATCCAAAGGTAACCTCGCGATCACAGATCTTTTGATTTTGATTTTGATTTGTGTTTGTTGGGTTTCTTATATCTGAGGCAGGAGAAATTTTCAATTTTATTTCATTTTTTTGTTCCTCTTTCTTTTTGTTAATTGTTGTGTGGATGCCTTTTGATTTCAATGTGTTGCATCGCCTAACTCAAAATGTGGGCATTTCTGTTCCTTGCTTTTCAATTTGCCTCATAGATTGGATAATTTTACATGGAATGCACGATGCTTCTTTAGATGTGTTAATTCCTCTGAAATAGAAATTTGGATAATTCCAATGAACTCTTTATGCCCCCTTTACTGCGGCATTTTATTTTTGGCAAATGTTCAAAACACGTCATTGTAAATTTCAATTCTTTATTGCAAAAGATAAATGAAGTGTTTGATTTTTTTTTTTTTAATTCTGTTTATTTATTTTTGCAAGAGGAAGCCATGAGTTAAGTTTATATCTTATGCTGAGACAGTTTACAATTTTACGTTTAGATAATATTAGTGCTTATTTCTCTCTTAACTATAGTTCTTAGTATATTAATGCTGCATTTTCTATGATGAATTGATATCCCTTTTTATATTGTGATTTTTCTGTCATATGTTTTATGTTAAGATATGATGCATGAATTACTAAGTTACTTGTTGAATTTGGCTGAGAAAATTGCACTACATTTTTTTTTTTTGACTTGAAATGGCCTTGATTATCTTGTATTTCAGCATCCGGAGCCCTATTTGTGCCAATCTCTGTCTCCTTTTCATTGTGGAGGTAGAAGGAAGAGGGTTTACCCTTCTAGTGTGGTGAGTGTTTAGCCAAATTGCTTACAGTTGAAGAGAATGGCAAGGTCTACCAGCAAGGATGCCCAAGACCTTTTCCGTGCTCTTTGGTCTGCTTATTCTGCAACCCCCACAAATCTCAAGGTCCCTCCTCTCTTCACTCTTCATTTCTCAAAAAAATTGTACTTTTCCTAACCCCACTTTGTCTCTTCTTCAGATCATTGATCATTATGTCGCGTTTGCTGTCTTCACTGCCCTCATCCAGGTACTTCCCAACCTTCCTTCAATTTCTGCGATATCTGTCCTTCTTGACTGTTGCTTAATGATATTTACCTGTAAGATTAGTGAATTGTGCTTATGCTAATATCAATGTTTGGTGATTGTGGCAGTTCCCAATATGAATGGGAGGGATTAGTCCGGGCCAACCCTTTTATTTAGGTTCTTGTTTGATGATGGCAGCAGCTGTTAATTTGTTCTTTTTTATCTAGTCTCAATGCTTAGACAATGCCCAACAGTTTTTTTGTTTACCGTGTCATTGGATGATTGATGCATTTGAAAATTTTGGGGAAGTTAAAATCTAAGGAAATCAATTGCTTCAATTGAATTCCGTTCATCTACATTTTATTTTGTTTGGATAGAGTAATCAAATTCCTTTCATTCTTTAAATTATTTGTTTGGATAGAGTAATTAAATCCCTTAAATAATAATCATAAGTTTCCCGTTTTCTTTCCTAACTCTTTCTTCCCTATTTATCTCCTTCCTAATTTAATCCATCCAAACGGTGCGCATAAGAGATTGTAATTTGTAATACACCAATAAGCTAGCTCATGCCTTAGCTATTTTAGCAAAACAGCATTGTGATAGACTGTGGATTGAGGAATTCCCATTTTAATGTTTTGAAGGGGGAAAAAAAAAATTGTACAGGTGAAATTAATTTTTTGGTGAAGCTTCAAGGTCGGTTAGTAGCTTATGTTAAAAGTTACTTGCTCTTGTTGAAACTTATCTTTTACTTTTTTTTTTCTTTATGACCAGGTAGCTTACATGGCTTTGGTTGGATCATTTCCATTTAACTCCTTCCTTTCAGGAGTACTTTCTTGCATAGGGACTGCAGTTCTAGCTGGTAAGTGGCGAAGGTGAATTACCATTTGCGGGCTAGCTATGCATCTTTATATACTCACACACATATCTCAGTACACTCATATACATATGCATAGATATAATACTATACTTCTAATCCTACTAGGTTCATATGCATACATAATTTTAGTTCTTGTTTTTCTTATTATTGTTATCGTTCTTTATTTTGGACCAGTTTGTCTCCGGATCCAAGTGAATAAAGAGAATAAGGAATTCAAGGTAAAAATTCTTTTCTTGTGTATTTTGATGTTTGAGTTGATGTATACGAGTCAAGTTGAAACGTAAAATTACCCATGCAAGTGTCAACCCGAAACACTTCTAGGCTTGCTTTCTTTTATTCGATGTATTATATTTCATCAACCTGGCAAAATTATGTGGTTTTAAACTTAGATCCCTACATCTTTAACTTGACAAATCAAATCAGGATGAAAATGAAGTCATGTGGCGTCTGCAAATTGTTTTCTTCTTGATCTTTGCAAATTGTTATCTTCACTTGATATATTCTTACAGATAACTGGTCGGTCTTCCATCCTATTGCAGGATATTGCACCTGAGCGTGCTTTCGCGGATTTTGTTCTCTGCAATGTGGTGCTCCATTTGGTGATCATGAACTTCCTTGGTTAAACTGGGTTCGTGTGGCTTTGATTTTTTCAATAGAACAAAACCCATTGACCCAGAAAGGAATGAAAAAACAGAACCCCGGGATAGTACAAATTAATAGTAATAATATACCTGGATTTTTGGAATACTATTTAATAGACAGTCACTGGCATTTAACTATATATTTTAGTTTTTATATTGATTCCCCCACCACTACCCCCTTTCCTTTTTGGGGGATTTTGTTTTGGACATAGATAGATGTTTACTTTGCGATCCTTTAAACTACTTGTTGAATGATGAATTTCACTAGGTATGAGCAAGGTGTTCGCAAGTTGTAGTCTTCTGGACAAATTTTAATGATCTCTTAACTTTGCCTGTCTTCCTCCATCTAAATGATAGGAAAGTTAGAATCCTAACTCACGTCAGGGGTCCCTTAAGCATGTGGTCGGGGGATCGAATCCTGACTCGTGTATGAAAATTCATCATTTGGGAGAGGTAATCCTTAAATGTACCTCAGATATGCAATTATGCAAGGAAGATACCATGGGAAATCAAAAAAAATAAATGATAGGAAAGTTAGAAACTTATATGGATGAGGTGCATAACACTATTTTTAACTTACGCACGAAATTACCGTTTAAAAACTCATACTTAATATAAGATTGTTCTAATATTCTTTTCCTTAAGTATTTATATTTATTGAAAAGTTTATCTAATTGTTCTTCCTAAATCAATCCAGCAGTGTTACGTGGACACCAAAAATCGACAACAAATCGACACCTGGTTAATGACGTGCAAAAGTTTGGTTAATTCAGTTGAGTAGTTGGTTAATAGTTAATGGTTAATAACGTGCAAATGTTCGGTTAATAACGTGTAAAAATTTGGTTAATTCAGTTGAATAGTTGGTTAATGGTTAATGACGGGCAAAAGTTTAGTTAATGTATACGATTCATCATTACCAACTACTGAACTGAATTAACCAAACTTTTGCACATCATTAACCAATTGTCGATTTGTTGTCAAATTTTGGTGTCATCCAAACATTTCTCAAATCAATCCTACTTGTTCTGAATTCCACTATGCACTTTGGCGAAGAGGATGTCTCTAAAGCATGGTATGCACATGTCATTCTAGCCTACTAACAGGTTGTTCGCTTCTATCAATTTTTGTAGAACTAGTACGATACCCGATACAAGTGTATTCGCAAGGGGGACGTGTTGTTTGTTACGCTTAATATTTTAAGACGGTGATTGTTTATAGTAAATAATATTTTTAATTCAATGTACTAAAAATTAACTAATTTTATAGTAAAAGTGAAAGAAATATTATATGTGTATCAAATATTACTATTTATGTAATTGTGTGACTTGTGTACCATATATGATTAAGATGAAACAAACATAGTTAGGGTTTTCTTGATTAGATAGATACATAGATAGATAGATAATCATTTATAAATAATTTAAACATTTATAAAATTGATCTGTGTCAAAAACGATAAAATTATACCGACAACATGTAATGTTTTCCCATCGATACTTAAAAGTAAAATAATCATTTAAAAATAATAAAAATATTTATAAAAATTGATATGTGCTCAAAGATAACTAAATTATAGCGACAACATGTTATTTTCTCCCGTCGGGACTCAAAAACAAAATAATCATTTATAAAAAATAATAGCATTCATAAAAACAGAATATAAAAAGTAATTATCCTGACAACATATAATATTTTCCCGTCTAGAATCAAAAGTAAAATAATAGACGATAGCATGTAATGTTTCCTCCCGTTAAGAATCAAAAGTAAAAGAATCATCTATAAATAATATATAATAAAGATATTTATAATCAAATATATAAATAGTAAAATATTTAACAAATCTCTGTTGGGACTCAAAAGTTAGATAATCATTTATAAATAACTTAAATATTTATAAAATTGATTTGTGTCAAAGACGATAAAATTATACCGACAACATATAATGACTCCACAGTCAACACTTAAATGTTAAATAATCATCTAAAAATAATAAAAACATTTATAAAAATTGATATGTGCTCATTGATAACGAAATTATAGCGACACCATGTTATTTTCTCCCATCGGGACTCAAAAGCAAAATAATCATTTATAAAAAATAATAGCATTCATAAAAACAAAATATAAAAAGTAATTATACCGACAACATACAATCGTCTAGAATGAAAAGCAAAACAATAGACGATAGCATGTAATGTTTCCTCTAGTTAAAAATCAAAAAGTAAAATATCCATCTATAAATAATATATAATAAAAATATTTATAATCAAATATATAAATAGTAAAATATATAACAAAACTCTGTTCGGACTCAAAAGTTAGATAATCATTTATAAATAACTTAAACATTTATAAAATTGACTTGTGTCAAAGACCATAAAATTATACTGACAACATGTAATGTTTCTCCTGTCGAGACTTAAAAGTAAAATAATCATTAAAAACTAATAAAAATATTTATAAAAATTGATATGTGCTCAACGATAACGAAATTATAGCGATAACATGTTATTTTCTCCCATCGGGACTCAAAAGCAAAATAATCATCTATAAAAAATAATAGCATTCATAAAAACATAATATAAAAATTAATTATACCAATAATATACAATGTTTTTCCGTCTATAATTAATAGCAAAATAATAGACGATAGCATGTAATGTTTCCTCCGTTAAGAATCAAAAGTAAAATAATGATCTATAAATAATATATAATAAAGATATTTATAATCAAATATACAAATAGTAAAATATATAATAAAACTCTGTTGTGATGCAAAAGTTAGATAATCATTTATACATAATTTAAACATTTATAAAATTGATCTGTTTCAAAGACGATAAAATTATACCGATAACATATAATGACTCCCCCGTCGACACTTAAATGTTAAATAATCATTGAAAAATAATAAAAACATTTATAAAAATTGATATGTGCTCAAATATAACGAAATTATAGCAACAACATGTTATTTTCTCCCATCGGGACTCAAAAGCAAAATAATCATTTATAATAAATAATAACATTCATAAAAATAGAATATAAAAATTAATTATACTGACAACATACAATGATTTTTCATCTAGAATGAAAAGCAAAATAATAGACGTGGTATGTAATGTTTCCTCCCGTTAAGAATAAAAAAGTAAAATATTCATCTATAAATAGTATATAATAAAAATATTTATAATCAAATAATAAATAGTAAAATATATAACAAAACTCTGTTGGGACTCAAAAGTTAGATAATCATTTATGAATAACTTAAACATTTATAAAATTGATTTGTGTCAAAGACGATAAAATTATACCGAAAACATGTGATGTTCTCCTGTCGAGACTTAAAAATAAAATAATCATTTATAAAAATTAAATACAATCATTTATAAAAATTAAATAAATTTATAAAAAAATAAAAAGTAATTATACCGACATGTAATGTCTCCCGTTACAACTGAAAAGTAAAATAATCATTTATAAATAAATTAAAAAAATATTGATAAAAAATTATATATTAGATTATTTATTTATTATTTCATGACAATATTAATTATAATTAAAAATTACAAATATAATTAAATAAAAATTTAACTGGTATACATTGACGGTGTAAAATAGTTTTAGACAGACAACTAATCACATATGTGTCGATATTTGTAGAGTTAAGAAGTAATATAACAATTTTCGTAAAAAAAAGTAATATAACAAATGATATCATGATTTTTTTTTTACGAACAAGTGATATCATGATAAAAATATGATTTGATGTCTATATAATTTATTTTACACTATTTGTGTTGCATAAGTATTAAACTCATTAAATAGTAACCAACATTAAGTTAATTTGAGTGGAATGTAAGCAAGGTATCACATTCAAGACTTATCAATAGAAAAAAGTGGTTGAGAAGAAAAACCCCACTAAAAGTGGCCAATTAAGTTTTCCAACGGAGACCGGTCATCGATAAAATGGGTGGATACTTCGCAGCTATAGCATGGTAACGAAAAATACTCATTAAATAATTTTGAAATTATTAAATTTATAAAAAATAATTAAATGTCATTATATATTGTTGAACTTCTTTTGTAAGATATATTATTAAATCAATATCAATATAAGGATACAATAGGCTGGTGAAAAGACAATATTAGACTACTGTATTTTTGTCACCTATCATTTTAAAGGGCAAATATATCAATCTAAATATAAATAGATCAAAATAAAAATTAAATTCACATAAAAAACTAATTTTTTCTACCTACTTTTAACTTTTTTTTCTTTTCTTTTCTCTTTCTCTCTCTTTTTTTTTTTGAAAACTTCTCTTTCTCTCACGTCTCTCACTCTCCCTTTCTCTCTTTCTCTTTTTTTGATTTCTCTCTTTCTCTTTTTCTTCTTTCTATGTTTTTATATTTTTTATTTTATCATTATATTTTTCATTTATAAATAATTATTTTTGTTTAAAGTCTCAAATATAATTTTAAAGTCTCAAATATAATTTTATCATCTTTAATAATGTATCAAAATTTATAAATTTCTTTATTATCTATTATTTATAGATGACTATTTTACTTTTAATTTTTAACGGGGGAAATATTACATACTGTCGGTAAAAATATTTTTTTTTGGGTCCAGATGGAGAAACATAAAATATTATAAGTATAATTTCATCATCTTTTAGAATATAACAAATTTTATAAATATTTTACTATTTATAAATGATTATTTTACTTTTGAGTCCTAACAGAGTTTTGTTTTTCACATTTTAATTTTTCTATTTTATTTATATTTATATTTTTATTAACATTTTTAATTTCATTGTTTTATAAACATAAAATTTTTTCTGTGAAACATCAAAATTTATAAATATATTTATTATATATTATTTAAATATGGTTATTTTACTTTTGATTCTTAAAGAGAAAAAATATTACATACTATCGGCATAAAAGATTATTTTTCTTTTAGGTCCAGACAAAGAAACATAAAATATTATCGGCATGACATCAAAATTTATAAATATCTTTATTATATATTATTTATAGATTATTATTTTACTTTTAACTCTTAACGGGGGGAACATTACATACAATTTTTTTTTTGGTACAACATTACATACTAATTTTAGACATCATATTCTAATGACAAATTATATGTTGTCAGTATAGTTACTTTTTATAATCTGTTTTTATGAATGCTATTATTTTTTATAAATGATTATTTTGCTTTTGAGTCCCAATGGGAGAAAGTAACATGTTGTCGCTATAATTTAGTAATCTTTGAGCACATATCAATTTTTATAAATGTTTTTATTATTTATAAATGATTATTTTACTGTTAAGTCTCGACAGGGAGACCATTACATGTTGTCGGTATAATTTTATCGTCTTTGACGCAAATCAATTTTATAAATATTTAATTATAAATGATTATTTATCTATCTATTTAATCAAGAAAACCCTATCTATTTTTGTTTCATCTTAGCCATATATAGTACACATGTCACACAATTACATAAATAATAATATTTGATACATGCGACATCCTAGTCAATTTTTTTTCAATTTATATATATTAGATTATACACAAATAGTGGAAATAATTTTTATTTTGTTTAGCAGGCAGAAGTGTACATTAATATCTAAAGGTACTTATCCATAGGATCCTGTAACTTGGACTTCCCATCTACTGACTCTAACTCACTGGCTGTGGAACACTCGATACCATTTTTCTTCCTGAATCGTCTGTTACCTGCTAATATCCGAGAGCAGATACAAAACAAGAAATAGAGCAGGAGACTCAGAACGCACTATACGCACTATTGAATGGGAAGGTAGGATTTAGAATTCATGCATAATCAGGCATCACACATAATTAAAACTGTGAATACATGCCTTGACAGGATGGTTTTGATGATTGACAAAAGGGAGCTTTGCAAATAGTCAACCGTGCAAAAAGTGGAAAAGAATACCAAGACGCGTATCAAGAATGATTGTTTCTCAAGTCTTTGGGTTCTGGGTATTTATTTATCTTTATTAAGACAATTTGTAAGTAGTAATAAAAAGCACTCAATTAAAATTAAATCACACACGCACAAAATATTTTGACATGCATATCTCGTGTCGGATGTCGAGCTGAGGAAGTCGGATGTCGAGCTGAGGAGGAAGTCGCGTGTCGAGCTCTGAGGAAATCGGATGTCGAGCTGAGGAGGAAGTCGCGTGCCGAGCTATGAGAACCGAGCTGATGAGGAGGCAGTATGCCGAGCTGTGTTCCGAGGTCGTGTGACAAGGTCTTTTGCCGAGCTGTTCAGAGGTCGTCTGCCGAGCTGTCTTCAGAGGTCGTCTGCCGAGCTGTCTTCAGAGGTCGTATGCCGAGCCGTCTCCGTGTTTTCAATTTCTTTATTTCAAAGCATAGCGAGGCGATTTTCTGCAACGACAAATCCTTTTAATAATCAACGCATAGCGGGCAAATCTTCAGCGGGCAAATCCTCAACGGACATTTTTTTTTAAGTGCGTGAGACGCTCCTCGGTCGGTCTATAAATAAACAACGCTGTGCTCTTTCTTACAACACGACAATACAACGCAGTGCTTAATTCTTTGTGCTAAAACTCTATCAAATATTTTTCATCACTCACACTTATTTGAGCACAATTTTTGAGAGCCTTTTTATTCTACATTATTTGAGTTGTATTATTTGAGCTTCAATTTGTTATATCCTGCACTATTGAGTGTATCTTTCTCATCTCATTTTATTTGTGAAAATCATTTCTTTTTGGGTAGGAATCCCAAGGTGTTCATAGAGAGTTGATATCTCTTGAACGTATTGCTCTGGTATAGAGTTGTAAAGGTTTCTACGTTAACCTGATTTAAAAGCTAGTGATTTAGTGAAAATCCCATAGTGGTTTGCTTTGGGGACAGGACGTAGGCCACAGGGGTGTTTGGTGGCCGAACCTGTATAAATTGCTGCGTGCTCTTCTTTGCTCTCTGTCTCTTTATCATTCAAGCACTTTATTTATTTTTGTTCTTTATTTATTATTCGGTCATTTATTTTCTGTAATTTTTTATATAAGCACCGCTATCACAATTCACCCCCCTCTTGTGTTTGAAGTCAATTGGTAACAATTGGCATCAGAGCTAGAATCTTGTATAAAGGACTTAACCGTCTCAAGAGAATGACTTCAAACAATTACGAGGGAACTTCCATGAAACAGACCCCATTTTTCAATGGTGAGGGGTATGGTTATTGGAAGGATAGAATGCAAATCTTTCTTGAGGGTGTTGATCTTGATATTTGGGATCTTTGTGGAAAATGGTCCATTTGTCCCCACTCAATCAATTAATGATGCAGTGGTAGACAAACCAAGATCACTTTGGACCGAAGATGATAAGAAAAAGGTCCAATACAATTTGAAGGCTAAGAACATCATCACTTCTGCTTTAAGCTACGATGAGTTCTATAGAGTCTCAAATTGCAAGACTGCTAAAGAAATGTGGGACACCCTTCTATTGACCCATGAAGGTACTACCGAGGTCAAGAGGGCTCGAATGAACACATTAACCCATGAGTATGAGTTATTTAGGATGAAACCAAGTGAAAATGTAACACCTGAGGACGAGATCGACCTCGTATTAGGACGTCGGATCGAGACCTCGACCAAGACCTTGTGTCGAGATCCCGTGCCAAGATCGTTTGTCGAGGTCATTTGCCGAGCTGAGGAGACTGCGTGCACTAGCTGCTGAGCTGAGGAGGTCGCATGTCGAACTGAGGAGGTCGATGTCGAACCGAGAGGCCGCGCGTGCGAACTCGTGTTAGAGCCTTGTCGGCTTGCACGAGCACCCTTGTCGACATCGTGTCGAGATGATAACTCGTATTCTTTCGAACGTTATTCAGCGCTATTATTATATTGTTTGTAATAATTACATTGTCGGCTTGCCGTTCTCGTCGCGTGTCTAGATCGTTGACCGACAGAGTAGAGGGTAATTATGAGAGGAACGATTAGACGGGTAGATTGATTGATGGGATTGGCATCTTATAGCTGGAGTTACGATTATACCCCTTCTCTCACCAGCTGTATACCACGACCGATTCCCTCAGATACTCATTTCTCTTTTCTTCTTTCTTTCTTCTTCCTTCTGCTCTGAGTTCCTTGTTTTTCTCCAGAATCTCCATCGACGAAACCTTGAGTTCCATCGAGATTCTACACAAACTTTCTTCATCAATCTTGTTCATCATCATCTTCTCGACCTATATCTCACCATCTCGACCATCAATTGAGGTATGAAGAACATATTTTTCTCTTCCTTCGTGCTACTGTTTAGCGCTACTTCTTCCTTCCATTTTTAGCTAGTTTTATGCTTCCAAATCATGTCAAACTGATGGGTTTTCTTCTTCACGATATTACCTATCTTTCTAACCGATTAATTGGGCTTGTAAAACAAATTTTCTTCCTCTGTTTTTCTGCAATCGGCAGTGCCCAGAAACCCTTCATTTTTGGTTTATTTCGATTTCTTGTTTTTCGTTTGTTGCTTCTGGTTGTTGTTGTTGTCGATCTATCTGTTGAAGCATCAGATAACCTTTTTCATGAACTTTTGATCGAAAACCCTAACTTTGTGTTAGAGGAAAAATATATTTAAGTTCTTGAGTTTTTATATTTTCTGGGTTGTGGTTAAGTTTGGGATGAGAGCTAAGTGTATTAGAACCCATAGATCGAACTGAGTTGTGTTTGTTTTAGGAAGTCTGATTCCCGAGATCGAGTGATTTCCGAATCAAGGTGTACGGGAGAGCGAATCCGAGGACGTGGAAGCAGCGGAATCCAGATCGAGAACTGTACGTGTCGAGGTCGACTGAGAAGTGTACGTGTCGAGGTCGATTGAGGACGGTACGTGTCGAAGTCGTTGTCGAGCTCGTTGAAGACAGCCGTGTCGAGATCGAGTAAGAGAAGTCGTTGTCGAGCTCATTTGAAGACAGCTGTGTCGAGGTCGTTGTCGAGCAGCATTAACTTGGAGTTGATGTGGCGCTTCACATTAATACTTTCATAGTATGCTAGCGTAAGGGCAACTCTTAGACATTATTAAGACTTTATTTTTATTGTTATATTTATGTATGGACTCCTTGATTGGTGTCGAGATTGGGTTTTTGCATGTATTTGATATGTGATTGAATATATGTTGTGAATGGTGTATTCTTTAACCATGCGTTTCTTCATGCAGAATGTTTTATTGCTTAAATGTCGAATGCGTTTTCTTCATGTTAAGCATGCTCTCTTTATTTGATATGTGATCAAGTAAGTTGTGTTACTCTTTGACATGCGGCGAGCTAATCATCGAAAGTGAGAGAGCTAGGGAGTCGTATGGCGCTTTTGAGCCGACCCAGATAAGCGAGGGTGCTAGGTCCCTTTTTGTTTATGGTGGATTGGGTAGGCGGCGCATTATCAGTTTGGGGTTGGACCTGCTGATTAATGCATGGTATCGGTTTGGGGTTGGACCTGCCGCTTACCTATTACGTCAGTTTGGGGATGGACCTGCTGACGATATTCCGGAATAAGAGTCGAGTCGAGTCTAGAGTGAGATGGTCGAGTCACGTGTGGTGATTGAGATACATTATTGTGTTGCTTATTTCTTTATGTCGAGCTTATCTTGAATTGTTGAGAAGTTGACCCTTTCCCGTGGTGCCTTCAATCCATGACGGTTACCCAGGCGGTGTCGAGGGCGCAGGGAACTCGACAGCAGACGATGCCGAGGAGGAGCTCGACGAGGACCCGAGTGACGACCTGTACTTGTCGTGATTGATTATGTTTGTTCGACGTATTTCTTTTGATGACTGTACTTGTTTTTCTTTTGTGTTCGGAGGTCGTGACCAGTTTGGGCCGGTTATGTTTTGTTGCTACAGGGTAGACTGGTGGTCTTACTTTTGGAGCGACCCTGCGTGGGAGTTCCATTGAAGTACCCCCAGGGTATGATTGCTCTTTTGAAGTCATCATACCTTAGGTGTATTTTCTTTATACATTGCTACTCTGTATTTTGTATACATTATTATTTCGAGTGATATATATATGTATGTTATGCATGTATGTTTTATTAGAATTTAAGTCTTGTGTCTTAGTTGCACCATGTTTCGAAAAGCTGTAATTACTCTGATGTGCACGAGTTGGTTTTATAAAAAATATATCGTATTTTTAAAAGGCACAAGAGTTTCGTTTTAAAACACATCTCATACAGGTTTATGTTGAGCTCGGTGTGTTGAGCTCGGTAACTCGAGCTCGGTATATTGAGCTCGGTAGCGGTCCTGAAACGGGTCGTTACATTGTTGGTATCAGAGCAGTTCGGTTCTGACCGAGCTGTGCATAGGAATTTGGACTGGTCACTGTGTCGGGTTATGTGTGTTGGGTACCTAGTTGTATTATGTTGATTCTTTGTTTGATTAAGTGAAGCACTTATTGCTTGAGAAATTGTTTGAACTGTTTCTTGATTGAAGCGGTGTGTTTAACACATCCTTGTTGTGAGATTCGACAGCGGTTTTGAACTTTGTGGAATCTAATGCCACCAGAGGAATACGATAGCGGCAACCGAGAACGTCGACATGGAACGAGCAATTCAAGCTATGACCGAGATGCGGCAGCCATGGCTCAACAATCACCGCGAACTCAACAGCTAACGCGATGGCTCAACAGACGGCGTTAACTCGGCAGAACTTGCAAAGAACAAAGAACGAGCGTAACGAAATGCTGAAGCGAGGATTAGCGGACTTCAGGAAGCATGGTCCACCGTTTTACGGTGAGCCAAATCCAGATAAAGCCGATCTTTGGATGCAAGAGATCGAGAAGATCTTCGAGGCACTTCACGTCTCTGACAACGTGAAGGTCGACTATGCCACCTACTTACCGCTAGGAGACGCAGAGTATTGGTGGAGAGGAGTGAAGCAAACATTTATAAGCGAAGCGTCGCGAGATGACCTGGGAGCTTTTTCGTGAAAGGTTCTTGGACAAGTACTTCCCAGATAATCGCACGAGCCGAGAAGGAGCAAGAGTTTCTTCAATTACAAAGAAGGCAACTCGACGGTGTCGAGTATGCGGCCAAGTTCGAGTCGTTGGCGAGGTATTTGATCCATTTCGTGATCGAGATGACCAAAGATGGTTAAGTGAGAGATTCCAACGGGATTGAGATTCGACATTCAAGTCGGTGGTGTCGTTGAGGATCCGAAACCTCCAAGAGCCGATAGATCGTGTCGAGGTAGAAGGAGTAAGAAGCCACAAGAAGAAGACTGTGGGCGACCGGTGAGACCCCGTGAGTGCGGGCGTAGATTTGCACGAAGCGGAAACAACCTCGGAAGAAGCCTTACGGCCGACCTCGGGGAACGACAACAGGGGACAATATCGTCCGATGACCCAGTACCGAGGAGTGGAGGTCGACCGGTGTCGAGGTGACTTGTTTCCGTTGTGGAAAGACGGACATTACGCCAATAATCGTACTCGGCGAGGGGGTGTGCTAACCGCAAGAAGCCAGGGCATTTTGCCAAGGATTGTCCTACCCCTAAAGTTTGAGCAAGCGATGCTTGCGTGAGGGCCAAAGGAAAGCGTCAGGTAGCTAAAGGCGAGTTTTACGCATGAGTGGCGAGGAAGCGTAACGAGCCGATGATCTTATCCAAGGTGAATGTGAGATCGAGGGTAAATCCTTATCCGTTCTTTTTGATTCGGTGCAACACATTCCTTTATTTCTTCCGATTGTGTGAACCATTTGAACTTGACTGTGTTTGCTATCGCTTAAATTAGTAGTTACAACCCAATTTGCTAAAACCTTAGTCACAAACACTTGCATGTTTTATTTGTGTAGTGGTTATCGAGTGAAGAAAGTTTGTGGTCATTTTGGTTTGTTTGCCTCTTAAGGGCTTAGATGTCATTCTCGGGATGGATTGGTTGTCACACCACCATGTCCTTTTGGACTGTGCCCGTAAAACTGTAATTTTTCCTGACCTTGGAGTCTCCAATTATCTTTCTGCCGAACGTATCGGAGTTTCTTTGAAAGAAGGAACTAGGGAATACATGTATCGGCTAGTTCGGAAGTTTTCCAAACAGACGACGCGTGAAGAATGTACGGTGGTGTGTGACTTTGAGGACGTTTTTCGAAGACGTGCCAGTGGTTACCACCGGTCAGAGGTCGAGTTCTCCATCGACTGATTCCAGGAACAGACCGATCTCCAAAGCGCCATACGGGATGTCTCTGCCGAGATGAAAGAGTGAAGTCCCGGATCGAACACTTGGAGTCGAAGTAATTCATACGACCGGCGTGTCACCGTGGGGAGCTCCGGTGTTGTTGGTTAAGAAGAAGGATGGACGATCAAGGCAGGCGTGGATTATCGCGAGCTCAACAAGGTTACCGTGAAGAACCGATTATCCGTTACCACGTATTGACGACTTGATGGATCAACCGTGGAAGCGGCGATCTTTTTCCAAGATAGACTTGAAGTCGGGCTACCACCAGATTCGTGAAGGAGGAAGATGTTCCCAAAACAGCTTTTCAGACTAGATCACGGTCACTACGAGTACTTAGTGATGCCGTTTGGAGTGACGAATGCGCCATTGCGGTTTATGGACTACATGAACAGGATTTTCCATTCGCTTTTGGATCGATTCGTTGTAGTGTTCATCGACGACATAATCGATCTACTCGAGGAACCGAGAAGAGCACGCAGAACACTTATGTCTAGTAATCGCAGATATTACGAGATAAGCAACTCTATGCCAACCTGTCAAGTGTGAATTTTGGCTTGAAGAGGTGAATTTTCTTGGTCACGTGATTTCCAAAGAAGGGATACCGTGGATCCAACTAAGATTGAAGTCGTGTTAGCGTGGGAACAATAGAAGGCGATTCTGAGATCGGAGTTTTGTCCGCTTAGCAGGATACTACCGAAGATTCATTGAAGGTTTCTCGAAGATTGTCGCGCCTCTTACACGATCGACGAGGAAGGATCAACCTTTTGCCTGACCGAGGAGTGCGGCCGCTTTCAAAGACTAAAGGAGCTTTTGACGACAGCGCTGTCTGATTTTGCCTCAACCGTAAGAGCCTTACGAGGTGTATTGTGATGCGTCACACCAGGGATTGGGATGCGTACGATGCAACATCGGAAGGTGGTCGCGTATGCTTCAAGACGACTTAAGATTCACGAGAGAACTACCCTACTCACGACTTGGAGCCGGGCCGATAGTTTTTGGCTGAAGATATGGAGGCACTACCTTTATGGGAGCACTCTTCGCTTTCAGCGATCACAAGAGCTTGAAGTACACTGTTCGACCAGTAAAGAGCTCAACATGCGTCGGCGTAGATGGACGAAATTTCTCAAGGACTACGACTTTACGTTGGAATACCATCCATTAAGGCTAACGTAGTAGCGGATGCATTGAGCAGAAGAGCGTTTTAACCTCGGCAATGATGATCAAGGAGTTAGAGATGCTCGAGAAGTTCGAGACTTGAAGTTGAGTGTCGAAGTTTCACCAGGGAAGCCGAGATTTGGTATGCTTACCATTTCTAGCAGATTGTTGGACGAGATCCGAGACCAAAGAAGTTCATGACGAGCTTCGCAAGAGAAGATCGATTGATAAGCGCCAAGGAAAGCGGCGAATTCAAGGTCGGAGCGGACGACATCTTAAGGTGCAATGGTAGAGTATGCGTACTAACGCATCTGAGCTGAGGAAGTTGATACTCGACTTAAGCGCATAAGAGCAACTTTAGTATTCATCCAGAGTTACGAAGATGTATCAAGACTTGAAGAAGCATTTTTGGTGGTCCTGAATGAAGAAGCAAGTGGCCGAGCACGTAGCTTCGTGTTTAACGTGTCGTAAAGCGAAGGTGGAGCACCAACGACCGCGAATGCTACAATCGCTGACGTACCAAAGATGGAAATGGGATAGTATTTCCATGGATTTCGTTGTAGGTTTGCCAAGACGCAGAAGAAGAATGATTCGATTTGGGTGATCGTCGACCGATTGACCAAATCTGCTCATTTCTTACGGTGAGGTCGACATACAACGTGGAAAAGCGACCGAGATCTACATCGCGAGATAGTACGACTTCATGGTATACCTCTTCAATCGTGTCGGACCGAGATCCGAAGTTCACGTCTCATTTTTGGAGGAATTGCAAGGAGCGATGGAACCGAGCTCGAGGCTTAGCTTCGGCATATCATCCACCATCGACGGTACGACCGAGAGAACGATCCAATCACTTGAAGATTTGTTGCAGCGTGTACCTTAGATCACCGAGGAAGTTGGGACGACGCCTTACCATTGGTGGAGTTCACCTACACAACAGTTTCCATGCGAGTATTGGAATGGCACCTTTTGAAGCATCAGATGGACGGAAATGTCGACGCCTCTTTGTTGGTACCAGGATGGCGAAGCGCTTACATTGTTCCGGACGGATATGATCCAAATAGACTACCGAGAAGATCCGCTTGATCGAGATCGGATGCGAACATCTCAAAGTCGATGTAAGAGTTATGCACCAACGACGTCGACCACTCGAGTTCGAGGAAGGAGAACATGTATTTCTTAGAGTCACCCCACCATCGGAGTTGGTCGAGCGATCAAATCCAAGAAACTTACCCTAAATTTATTGGACCTTATCGATTCTTCGTCGTATTGGTCCAGTGGCATATCGATTGCCTTGCCACCATTCTTGTCGAACATCCACAACGCCTTCCACGCCTCACGCTTGCGGAAGTATGTTTCCGACCCTCTCATGTCATCGAACGGATGTGATTCAACTCAAGGACGACCTATCTTTTGAAGCATCACCGCAAGGATCGCTTGATCGGAAAGCCAAACAGCTATGAACAAAGAGATTCAACTCGTCAAAGTTGTAGGGATCGTAAGGCGAGATGCGACTTGGGAGCTGGAGGAGAAGATGAAGACTCGATTACCACTGAACTTTTCCGAGGTAAGTATCTTATTTGCAATTTCGAGGACTAAATTTTTTAGAGGGAGAGATTGTAACACCTGAGGCGAGATCGACCTCGTATTAGATCGTCGGATCGAGACCTCGACCAAGACCTTATGTCGAGATCCCGTGCCAAGATCGTTTGTCGAGGTCATTTGCCGAAGTTGAGAGAGGCTGCGTGCACTAGTCAGCCGAAATGAGGAGGCTCGGGTGTCGATGAGGAGGTCGCATGTCGAACCGAGGAGGCCGCTGCGGCACGAACTTCGTGTTAGAGCCTCAGGCGCTTGCACGAGCACCCTTGTCGACATCGTGTCGAGATGATAACTCGTATTCTTTCGAACGTTATTCAGCCGCTATTATTATATTGTTTGTAATAATTACATTGTCCGCTTGCCGTTCGCCGATGTTCAGATCGCTGACCCAGCGAGTAGAGGGTAATTATGAGAGGAACGATTAGACGGGTAGATTGATTGATGGGATTGGCATCTTATAGCTGGAGTTACGATTATACCCCTTCTCTCACCAGCTGTATACCACGACCGATTCCCTCAGATACTCATTTCTCTTTTCTTCTTTCTTTCTTCTTCCTTCTGCTTTGAGTTCCTTGTTTTTCTCCAGAATCTCCATCGACGAAACCTTGAGTTCCATCGAGATTCTACACAAACTTTCTTCATCAATCTTGTTCATCATCATCTTCTCGACCTATATCTCACCATCTCGACCATCAATCGAGGTATGGAAGAACAGATTTTTCTCTTCCTTCGTACTACTGTTTAGCGCTATTTCTTCCTTCCATTTTTAGCTAGTTTTATGCTTCCAAATCATGTCAAACTGATGGGGTTTCTTCTTCACGCTATTACCTTGCTTGCTAACCGATGAATTGCGCCTGTAGAACAAATTTTCTTCCTCTCGCTTTTTCTCGAATCCAGCGCTGCGTAAACCCTTCATTTTGGTTTATTTCGATTTCTTGTTTTTCGTTTGTTGCTTCTGGTTGTTGTTGTTGTCGATCTATCCGCTGAAGCATCGATAACCTTTTTCATGAACTTTTGATCGAAAACCCTAACTTTGTGTTAGAGGAAAAATATATTTAAGTTCTTGAGTTTTTATATTTTCCGGGTTGTGGTTAAGTTTGGGATGAGAGCTAAGTGTATTAGAACCCATAGATCGAATCGAGTTGTGTTTGTTTTAGGAAGTCGATTCCCGAGATCGAGTGATTTCGAATCAAGGTGTACGGAGAGCGAATCCGAGGACGTGGAAGCAGCGGAATCCGTGATCGAATCAGACGTGTCGAGGTCGATCGAGAAGTGTACGTGTCGAGGTCGATTGAGGACCGATGCGTGTCGAAGTCGTTGTCGAGCTCGTTGAAGACAGTAGGTGTCGAGATCGGTAAGAGAAGTCGTTGTCGAGCCTATTTGAAGACAAATTGTCGAGGTCGTTGTCGAGCAAAGATTAACTTGGAGTTCGGTAAGGGCGCTTCACATTAATACTTTCATAGTATGTTAGCGTAAGTGGCAACTCTTAGACATTATTAAGACTTTATTTTTATTGTTATATTTATGTATGGACTCCTTGATTGGTGTCGAGATTGGGTTTTTGCATGTATTTGATATGTGATTGAATATATGTTGTGAATGGTGTATTCTTAGCCGAATTATGCTTCTTCATGCAGAATGTTTTATTGCTTAAATGTCGAATCATGCGTTTTCTTCATGTTAAGCATGCTCTCTTTATTTGATATGTGATCAAGTAAGTTGTGTTACTCTTTGACATGCGCGAGCTAATCATCAGTGAGAGAGCTAGGGAGTCGATGACGTTTTGAGCGGGACCCAGATAATCGAGGGTGCTAGGTCCCCTTTTTGTTTATGGTGGATTGGCTAGGCGTCGCATTATCGCTTTGGGGTTGGACTCGCCGATTAATGCATGGTATCGGTTTGAGGTTGGACTGCCGCTACCTATTACGTCAGTTTGGGGATGGACCTGCTGACGATATTCCGGAATAAGAGTCGAGTCGAGTCGAGTCTAGAGTGAGATGGTCGAGTCACGTGTGGTGATTGAGATACATTATTGTGTTGCTTATTTCTTTATGTCGAGCTTATCTTGAATTGTTGAGAAGTTGACCCTTTCCCGTGGTGCCTTCAATCCATGACGGTTACCCAGGCGGTGTCGAGGGCGCAGGGAACTCGACAGCAGACGATGCCGAGGAGGAGCTCGACGAGGACCCGAGTGACGACCTGTACTTGTCGTGATTGATTATGTTTGTTCGACGTATTTCTTTTGATGACTGTACTTTGTTTTTCTTTGTGTTCGGAGGTCGTGACCAGTTTGGGCCGGTTATGTTTTGTTGCTACAGGGTAGACTGGTGGTCTTACTTTTTGGAGCGACCTGCGTGGGAGTCTTGAAGTACCCTGTATATGATTGCTCTTTTGAAGTCGCTATACCTTAGGTGTATTTTCTTTATACATTGATACATGTATTTTGTATACATTATTATTTCGAGTGATATATATATGTATGTTATGCATGTATGTTTTATTAGAATTTAAGTCTTGTGTCTTAGTTGCACCATGTTTCAAAAGTCAGTAATTACTCGATGTGCACGAGTTGGTTTTATAAAAAAATATATCGTATTTTTAAAAGGCACAAGAGTTTCGCTTTTAAAACACATCTCATACAGTGTTTATGTTGAGCCTTGTGTGTTGAGCTTCAGAACTCGAGCTCGGTATATTGAGCTTTGTGAGCGGTCCGAAACGGTCGTTACGTAAAAACATACAAGATATGCAAAAAGGTTCATCCATATAATAAACCATCTCAGAGCTCTTGGGAAAGTCTTCAAGAATGAAGATTTGATTAACAAAGTTCTTAGATGTCTAAACAGAATTGGCAACCCAAGGTCACTGCTATAGCTGAATCTAGAGACTTATCTTCTATGACCTTGGCTACTTTGTTTGGAAAATTGCAGAACATGAAATTGAACTAAATCGTCTCATGGAAAGCGAAGAAGGCGATAAGAAAAAGAAAGGGCTCGCCTCAAAGCAAGTATCGAGGAAACCGACGATGACGAATGTGATTTCCTTGAAGATGAAAATAATGAGGAAAACATGAGTCTAATGGTTCGCAAATTCAAAAGGTTCATGAGACTCGAAACAAAGTTAAGTTCCCAAGCTCTCAAAAGAAAAGTGATGAAACAACTTCTTTTAATCCTACTGCTACAAGTGTGGAAAGAAAGGTCACATAAAACCCGATTGTCCTCAAAACCAAACGAGGAATGAGAAATTTGAAAAGAAACCACCAAAGGATTCAAGGGAAGAAGAGCTTACATTGCCTGGGATGATAATGATATGGATTCTTCTGATGAATCTGAAAATGAAGAGGCTCACCTTAGTCTAATGGCAAATCATGATGAAGATGAGGTAAATTTTTATGATCCTGACTCTTCTTTAACTTATGATGAATTACTTGCTGCTTGTGAAGAATTCAATAATGAAACGATTAAACTTGGAAAAATTGTTCGTTCTTCTAAGAAAACCATCTCTTCTCTTGAATCAAAAATTGAAATTTTAAACAAAGAGATAGTGATTCTTAAAGAAAAACAAGTTGCTGTGATTGAAACTTCTCCTCCCATATCTTGTGAAAATAAAAAGGATAAAGTTTTAAAATGCAATGAGTGTAGTGTTTTGAAAAATAAGGTTGAGGATTTAAATAACACTCTTGCAAAATTTACGATGGGAAGAGATAATCTAAACATTATTTTAGGAAACCAAAAAGGTACTTTTGGAAAAGTCAGGTTTAGGTTATCATCCAAAATTCATGAAAAATCTTTTAAACTCTTCAATCACAACAAACCCTCAAGTAGTCCTTTCATTAAATGTTTTCACTGTGGTAGAAAAGGTCACACTGCTTCCATTTGCAATATTAGGAAAAACAAGAATGTGGTTGGCAAAAAGATATGGATTCAAAAGGGTACTTTGCCAAAAACTAACTCATCCGACCCAACTTAGTTTGGGTACCAAAGATTAAAAATTAACTGTTGTAGGTGTGCTTGAAAGCCAAGGACTTAAATTGGTATCTTGATAGCGGCTGCTCAAAGCACATGACAGAGACAAAAGCAAGTTCTCCTCATTGGTACCTAAGAATAGTGGTTATGTCCCAGTATGGTGACAACAACAAAGGTAAAATTCTTGGGATTGGTTCTATTGGTAAGAGCCCTAATCCCACTATTGAAAATGTTTTGTATGTGGATGGTTTGAAGCATAATTTGCTAAGCATTAGTCAACTTTGTGATAAAGGAAACAAAGTGGTTTTCGATTCTTCAAAATGCATGGTCATGGATTCTATAAATGAAAATGTTATTGTAATTGGACCTAGAATTGGAAATATCTATATGCTTGATTTAGATAAAATACCTTCAAATGATGCATGTTGTCTTATTAGTAAAGAGGATGAATCTTGGCTATGGCATAGGAGAATGGCTCATATTCACATGGATCATCTTAATAAGTTAGTTCGAAAGGACTTAGTAATTGGCTTACCAAAGCTTCGTTTTGAAAAAGATAAACTTTGTGATGCATGTCAAAAAGGAAAAGGCATCTTTCAAATCTAAAAATATTGTTTCTACAAACCGGCCTTTACAACTTTTACATATGGATTTATTTGGCCCTTCTAGAACTAAAAGCTTTGGTGGCAATTACTATGCTCTTGTTATTGTGGTCGACTATTCTCGCTATACATGGACTTTATTTATTTCTCACAAAAATGATGCTTTTAATGCTTTTCGAAAACTTGCAAAGGTTATACAAAATGAGAAGCGGACTTAACATTGCTTCCATTCAAGTGATCATGGTGGGGAATTTGAGAATGAAGCATTTGAAGCATTTTGCACGTAAATGGCATTGATCACAACTTTTACGCTTCCAAGGACACCGCAACAAAATGGAGTGGTTGAAAGGAAAAATCGGTCTCTTGAAGAGCTAGCGAGGACGATGCTCAATGAGACTAACCTTCCTAAGTACTTTTGGGCGTACGCCGTGAGCACCGCTACTATGTGATGAATCGAGTTCTTATCGTGCCGATCCTTAAACAAACACCGTATGAACTTTACAAAGGAAGGAAGCCCAACATTTCCCACCTTCACGTTGCTGGATGCAAGTGTTTTGTCCTAAACAATGGTAAGAATAACCTTGGAAAATTTGATGCTAAAGTCGATGAAGGTTTATTTCTTGGATATTTCACTTCTAGTAAAGCTTTTGAATTTTTAATAAAAGAACTTGGACTGTTGAAGAATCTCAGGCATGTTTCTTTTGATGAGTCTAACCCAAAATCTTTGGTAGAAGATAGTGTTGATGATGATCTTGCGTAAATATTGGGAAATAGTCACTTAGAAGATTCAAACGAGTCCAAAGATGAAGATGAAAATCCTTTGCCACAATCTTCTAAGGAATCCTCATTCAAATTTACCAAAAGAATGGAGAGTCTCAAAACATCATCCACTTGACAATATAATTGGCGATATCTCTAAAGGGGTAAATAACTCGAAACTCTCTTAATCATGCATGTCATCATATGGCCTTTGTCTCTCAAATTGAACCAAATGACGTCAATGAAGCCATCTTTGATGAGCATTGGACCCTTGCTATGCAAGAGGAATTAAATCAATTTGAGAGAAATGATGTTTGGGAACTTGTCCCTAGGCCTAAAGATCACCTAGTCATTGGGACCAAATGGGTCTTTCGCAACAAGCTTGATGAAAACGGTATCATTGTTAGAAATAAAGCTAGACTTGTTGCAAAAGGCTATAATCAACAAGAGGGCATAGATTTTGATGAAACCTATGCACCCATGGCTAGATTAGAAGCTATTCGCATGCTTCTCGCATTTGCATGCATCATGGATTTTAAACTTTTTCAAATGGATGTTAAGAGTGCATTTCTAAATGGTTTTATTCAAGAAGAAGTATATGTTGATCAACCCCCCGGTTTTGAAAATTTTGAATTTCCAAATCATGTTTTCAAATTGAAAAAGGCTTTATATGGTTTAAAACAAGCTCCGAGAGCTTGGTATGAGAGTGTAACGACCCGTTTCCGGACCGCTACCGAGCTCAATATACCGAGCTCGAGTTACCGAGCTCAACACACCGAGCTCAACTAAACCTGTATGAGATGTGTTTTAAAACGAAACTCTTGTGCCTTTTAAAAATACGATATATTTTTTTTTAAAACCAACTCGTGCACATCAGAGTAATTACAGCTTTTCGAAACATGGTGCAACTAAGACACAAGACTTAAATTCTAATAAAACATACATGCATAACATACATATATATATCACTCGAAATAATAATGTATACAAAATACAGAGTAGCAATGTATCAAGAAAATACACCTAAGGTATGATTTACTTCAAAAGAGCAATCATACCCTGGGGGTACTTCTCCGGCAGACTTCCCACGCAGGGTCGCTCCAAAAGTAAGACCACCAGTCTACCCTATAGCAACAAAACATAACCGCCCAAACCGGTCACGACCTCAACACAAAGAAAAACAAAGTACTGACCATAAAAAAACAACATCCAGCAAACATAATCAATCACGACAGATAGAGGTCGCCACTCGTCCTCGCCGAGCTCCTCCTCGGCATCATCTATCGCCGAGTTCCTGCGCCCTCGACATCGCCTGGGTAACCGTCATGGATTGAAGGCACCACTGAAAAGGTCAACTTCTCAACAATTCAAGATAAGCTCGACATAAAAGATATAAGCAAACAAAGAAGTATAACATTCACCGACGTGACTCGACCATCTCACTCTAACTCGACACAACTCGCAAATCCATTTTCTCGACTCGACAATTTTTCAGGAATGCACACGCCGCATCGTATGTCGGAAAGTCCAGCCAAGCCTTGGGATCCTCGCTCTCCCTAGGGCGGTCAACTCAGGTCCCATAGCGTGGCGACGTCCTAGTCAATCTCCCGTAAACAAAAGGGACCTAGCACCCTTAGTTATCCGGTCACGGCTCAAAACGTCATACGACTCACCTAGCTCGCTCGCCACTGATGAACACCGCCAGATACGATATTCAAATAGTTAAACACAAGATATTCAACCGCATGTCAAATAAAAAGAGCAAGCTCGACATGAAGAAACGTAATTCAACATGCAAGATACACCATTCACAACATATATTCAATCACATATTAAATACATGCAAAACCCAATCATATCACAACATATTAAGCTCGACATACACAATAACATAAACACGTAGAATATGAAGTGCCCTTACGCTAGCATACTATGAAAGTATTAATGTGAAGCGCCTCTAGAACTCCGTTAATGCTCGCCGACAACGACCTCGACACGGTGTCTTAAAATGAGCTCGACGACAACGACTTCTCTTACTCGATCTCGACACTACTGTCTTCAACGAGCTCGACAACGACTTCGACACGTAATGTCCTCAATCGACCTCGACACGCACACTTCTCAATCGACCGACACGCATAGCTTCTCGATCCGATTCCGCTGCTTCCACGTCCTTGGATTCGCTTTCCCGTACACCTCGATTCGGAAATCACACGATCTCGGGAATCAGACTTCCTAAAACAAGCACAACTCAGTTCGATCTATGGGTTCTAATACACTTAGCTCTCTTCCCAAACTTAATCACAACCCAGAAAATATAAAACTCAAGAACTGAAATATATTATTCCTCTAACACAAGTTAGGGTTTTCGATCAAAAGTTCATGAAAAAGGTCATCTGATGCTTCAACAGATAGATCGACAACAACAACAACCAGAAGCAACGATCGACAACTAAAATAAGAAATCGAAACAAACCAAAAATAAAGGGTTTCTGGGCACTGCCGATTGCAGAAAAACAGAGGAAGAAAATTTGTTTTACAAGCCCAATTAATCGGTTAGAAAGATAGGTAATATCGTGAAGAAGAAAACCCATCAGTTTGACATGATTTGGAAGCATAAAACTAGTTAAAAATGGAAGGAAGAAGTAGCGCTAAACAGTAGCACAGAGGAAAAGAAAAATCTGTTCTTCATACCTCAATGGTGATGGTCGAGCAGGCGAGATATGTCGAGAAGATAATGAGGAACAAGGTTGAGGAAGAAAGCTTGTGCAGAATCTCGATGGAACTCAAGGTTTCTTCGATGGAAATTCTGGAGAAAAACAACGAAACTCAGAGCAGAAGGAAGGAAGAAACAAAGAAGAAAAGAGAAATGAGTATCTGAGGGAATCGGTCGTGGTATACAGCTGGTGAGAGAAGGGGCATAATCGTAACTCCAGCTATAAGATGCCAATCCCATCAATCATTCTACCCGTCTAATCGTTCCTCTCATAATTACCCTCTACTGCTTGGCCAATTAGCCTAGACATCGCTGACGAGAAATCCAAGAAGCCGACAATATAATTATTACAAACAATATAATAATAACGCTGAATAACGCTCGAAAGAATACGAGGTATCATCTCGACACGATGTCGATTAGGTGCTCGTGCAAGCGACAAGGCTCTAACACGAAGTTCGTGCACGCCGCCTCCTCACCAGACGCGACTTCATCAACTCGACACCGACCTCCTCACCAGCCTAGTGCACGCGGTCTCCTCAAGCAAATGACCTCGCAAACGATCTTGGCATCGGATCTCGACACAAGGTCTTGGTCGAGGTCTCGATATCGCCGTCCTAATACGATGTCGATCTAGTCTCTCAGGTGTTACAATCTCTCCCTCTAAAAAATTTCGCGTCCTCGAAATTGCAAATAAGATTCTTACCTCGGAAAAGTTCAGGGTAATCGAAGTCTTCATCTTCTCCTCCAGCTCCTGTCAAATCTCCCGCCTTCCGATCCCACACAACTTTGACGAGTTGAATCTCTTTGTTCGCGAACTGTTTGGCTTCCGATCAACGATCCTTGCCGGTGATGCTTCAAAAGATAGGTCGCCCTTCGCTTGAATCACATCCGGTTCGATGACATGAGAGAGGGTCGGAAACATACTTCCGCAATTGTGAGACGTGGAAGACGTCGTGGATGTTCGACAAGAATGGTGGCAAGGCAACTGATATGCCAATCGACCAATACGACGAAGAATCTGATAAGGTCCAATAAATTTAGGGTAAGTTTCTTGGATTTGATCGCCGACCAACTCCAGAGTGGGGTGACTCTAAGAAATACATGTTCTCCTTCCTCGAACTCGGTGTGGTCGACGCCGTTGGTCCGCATAACTCTTACGTCGACTTTGAGATGTTCGCATCCGATCTACGATCAAGCGGATCTTCTCGTAGTCTGCTGGATCATATACGGTCTCTGACGATTCGTTCGCCGCCCGATACCAACAAAGAGGCGTCGACATTTCCGCCCATACGGCGCTTCAAAGGTGCCATTCCAATACTCGCTTGGAAGTCTGTTATTGTATGTGAACTCCACCAATGGTAAGACGTCGTCCCAACTTCCTGCGGATCTAAGGTACACGCCGCAACAAATCTTCAAGTGATTGGATCGTTCTCTGGCCGACCGTCGACCGGTACGTGGATGATATGCCGAGCTAAGCTCGAGCTCGGTTCCCATCGCTCCTTGCAATTCCCTCCAAAAATGAGATGTGAACTTCGGATCTCGGTCCGACACGATTGAAGAGGGTATTCCATGAAGTCGCACTATCTCCGCGATGTAGATCTCGATCGCCTTTTTCCACGTTGTATGTCGACCTCACCGGTAAGAAATGAGCAGATTTCGGTCAATGCGGCCGACGATCACCCAAATCGAATCATTCTTCTTCTGCGTCTTCGCAAACCTACAACGAAATCCATGGAAATACTATCCCATTTCCAAGGCACGCCGTTTATCAGCGATTGTAGCATTCCGCGGTCGCTGGTGCTCCACCTCGCTTCGACACGTTAAACACGAAGCTACGTACTCGGCCACTTGCTTCTTCATTTCGGACCACCAAAAATACTTCTTCAAGTCTTGATACATCTTCATAACTCCTGGATGAATACTAAAGTTGCTCTTATGCGCTTCGTCGAGAATCAACTTTCTCAGCTCGGCTACGTTAGGTACGCATACTCGTCCATTGCACCTCAAGATGTCGTCCGCTCCGACGCGTGAAATTCGCCGCTTTCCTTGCGCTTATCAATCGACCTTCTCTTGCGTAAGCTCGTCATGAACTTCTGTCGGGTCTCGGATCTCGCCCAACAATCTGCGAGAAATGGTAAGCATACCAAATCTCGGCTTCCCAGGTGAAACTTCGACACTCAACTTCAAGTCTCGGAACTTCGAGCATCTCCAACTCCTTGATCATCAATACCTGAGGTTAAACGCTCTTCCTACTCAACGACCGCTACCACGTTAGCCTTACGGGATGGTATTCCAACGTAAAGTCGTAGTCCTTGAGAAATGTCACCCATCTTGGCCGACGCATGTTGAGCCTCTTTACGGCCTAACAGTACTTCAAGCTCTTGTGATCAGCCGAAAACAAGAAGAGTGCTCCCATAAAGGTAGTGCCTCCATATCTTCCCGGCGTAAAACTATCGCCGCCGACTCCAAGTCGTGAGTAGGTAGTTCCTCTCGTGAATCTTAAGTCGTCTTGAAGCATACGCGACCACCTTCCGATGTTGCATCAAGACGCATCCCAATCCCTGGTGTGACGATCACCAATACACCTCGTAAAATTTCTTACGCCGAGGCAAAATCAGCATGAGCGCCGTCGCCAAAAGCCTTGATCGCCTTTGGCGCTTCACACTCTCTGGCCCAGGCAAAAGGTTGATCCTTCCTCGTCGAAATGTAAAAGAGGCGCGACAATCTTCGAGAAACCTTCAATGAATCTTTCTGTAATATCTGCTAAGCCGACAAAACTCCTGATCTCGGTAACCGTCTTTGGCTGTTCCCACGCTAACACCGCCTCAATCTTAGTTGGATCTACAGCTATCCCTCCTTTGGAAATCACGTGACCAAGAAAATTCACCTCTTCAAGCCAAAATTCACACTTCGACAGGTTGGCATAGAGTTGCTTATCTCGTAATATCTGCAGTACTCGACATAAGTGTTCTTCGTGCTCTTCTCGGTTCCTCGAGTAGATCAGTATGTCGTCGATGAACACTACCACAAACTGATCCAAGAACGAATGGAAAATCCTGTTCATGTAATCCATAAACACACCGTGGCGATTCGGCTACTCCCAAACGGCATCACCAAGTACTCGTAGTGACCGTATCTAGTCCTCGAAAGTCGCTTTTGGGAACATCTTCCTCCTTCACGCTGAATCTGGTGGTAGCCCGACTTCAAGTCTATCTTGGAAAAGATCGCCGCTCCACGAAGTTGATCCATCAAGTCGCCAATACGTGGTAACGGATAATCTGCTTCTTCACCGTAACCTTGTTGAGCTCGCTGGTAATCTACGCACGCCTTGATCGTCCATCCTTCTTCTTAACCAACAACACCTTTGGAGCTCCTACGGTGACATGCTCGGTCGCATGAATTGTTTCGACTCAAGTGTTCGATCTGGGACTTCACTCTTTCATCTCAGCGGAGACATCCCGTATGGCGCTGGAAATCGGCCCCGTTCTCGAATCGTGTCGATGGAGAACTTCGACCTCGTCGCATCGGGTGGTAACCTGGCACGCCTTCGTGAAAAATGTCTTCAAAGTCACACACCACCGGAACATTCTTCACGCCGACCGCCGAAAA